>ML810854.1:217476-279996 GCA_009831015.1 Picea engelmannii
ATATTTTGTGGATCATTCATGTCTCCATGTGCTTATGTTTTATGTTTATGATGTCTTTTCTATGTGTTATGAAAAATGATGATGATTTATGTATAAAATGATGTTTAATGTGATAAATGGAAATCTAATACTAGATGAGCCATGTTATATTCTATTTGATTAAAGTGTCTTGGAATATGTGTAAATGTGATCGAATCAAATTTGAGAGATAAGAGTCTAAATTGCAGATATTTTCAAAAGAGGCAAGGATCATGAACGTGATATACATTGTTGAGTTGCATGACAACAAGCTAGGAATCTAATAGAATGCTAAGGTGTCGAATGTGGCGGTGAATGGCCTCAGCGAGGAGACCAATGAAAGTGGCATAATCAACCTGGTTGTTGGTGTCGAGCCCAGACATATGTCACTAGAGTGAAGCAAAACATGCGAGGAGGTGTAGAGGGCCCAAGCACCCGAAGCGAGATTCTGTGTCCAACGACTGGCACCATCAACATAACCAATGTGGTAGGATGATGAATGATGCATATGTCAATAACATGGATGATATATCAAACATGAGGAGTGGTGGAAAAAAAATAAGAATAAAAACTCTACAAATGTGTACAAAGAAAAAGCCTAAGGTAGAATGGCTACGCTCAGGCATAAAACTTCTTTAAGTACAACCCGTTGATGGGTTCTTTGAGAGGATATCCTTATAGAGATGCCAGGATGTATGCACCTTTAGTGAGGCAGTGTTTGATGATGTAGGGTCCATGCCATAATGACTTGAATTTACCATGGCTGAGATTATTGTGGGAGAGGACGTGATCTCCTTCGTTCAATGAGCAAAGGTTGACATGGCGGTAGAAGGTGACTTTGGACCATTTTTTAGCTGCCTCGTTGTTCTGTAATGAATATCAACTGCAATATTCCCCAGTAGTGCCCCATTTATATTATGAATTGTAATCATGTTTATGAATTGTAATCATGTTTTGTAGGCTGGTGAGCCAAGTATTGATAAGTTGGTGGGCTTATGTGTTTATTAGGCCGGAGAGCCTAAGTGTTAAGGCCAAGAGCCTAATTTTGTATATGTAATTATGCAGATCATTAATATAATATATAAACATCATTGTGTATCGACTGACCATGAAGAAAGAGTGATGGGGAACTAAGCTTCCACAATATGGGTAAGGGAGCGGGGGCTGAGAGGTAGGAAGAGGGGCTAATCTTGAGGGCTTAATTCCTTAGGAATAAAAATTTATTATTATTCCAAAGTGGTGTGAAAGGTGTGTTTTTATCCTAAGTCATGGGAGGGGAAATGCATGCAGCCCCAACATGTGCAAAATGGAATGCATAATTGATGGAGTTCATGCAGCTTCATGGGCGACATGTGTCTGCCCAGGCACATGAAATTTAACCCAAGAATTGAGCCATGAAGGGGGTTTGTCTTCCATTCTTCTATCGCCTGTCTTAACCGTGGGGAGTCTGTGAGTGATATCTGCTTAATTTTCCTGTTATGCAGTCCTGAAAACCAGAACCGGAAGTCGACAGGTGTATTCCTGTGAATTTTGTGGCATCTGTATTCGTCCTTTGCAATATTCATGCACACACCTGATACCCGAAATCTATCACCTGAGTTGTTATGTGAACCTTTCATACTCTGCTTGAGTTCACTAGAATCATTCCCGAGAACCGTTTTGTCTCTACACTGAACCTCTTCATAGCCACGCACCTCTGAAGCTGACCCACATCTTCTATGAAACCTGAGCAATTGTCTATGTTGTGTGTGTTATAACTGTGGGTTGTTGTGGCCATGTAGTCCCTTGGCTAAGTGTGATTGGATACCATCATCCATTCCTTTGTTGAGCCTTGTTGTCCTCCTTGTGCTAGAATGGACCTGAAGAAGTAGGTTTTCAGGCCTGTGTGCAACACTCTCTCCAGGTGACAGAGGTGGTTGTGGTTGAAGAAGTAGGTTGTCAGGCCTGTGAGCAACTCTCTCTAGGTGAGAGAGTGCACAGAGGAAGTGAGAAATCCTGGAAGGATTCCTATAGCCACCACAAAGCTCGGAGAATTTCGGTCCAGTCTGTTGCTGAAGCCCAAGGCAAGGGAGGTTTAGCAGCTGAAGGACTGCCTTGGTGATAGTGAAGGTGTATACTCCTGGGGTGGGAAAGGCATGTGGGGAATGAGATTTTGTGAGCAGTGGACATAAGTGGCTCCTGGGATAGAATCCTTCCTCATAAACTATGTGTCTTCCGTTGACCTTGCCTAGCCTAGGATTCCCTTGCCTGGTGGAGCTTAGTCCCAGCTTAGGGGTGACCTACTGTAGAGAGTGATGAGAAGCATGTTCTAAGGTTGGGAGGTTTGTGGAAGGTTTGCACGCAGTTGGTGGTGTATTACAGTTTCAAAGATAAGTATCATTATGTGTTAAATTTTTGTACTTAATTAAAATGCATGTTCTTTGATACTTGTAATATTATCATGTATTGCATTGCTAGTTTGAATTGTTGTTAATTCTATTTAAGTCTATATGACAGTAGTAAATCCGTGTCAAATGCCTTAATTTGACTTAATGCTTATTATTTATAAATAATGCATGTTATATATTTAAGTAAGAGAATGTTTCCGCGTAGTAGCGTTTCTTGGCAAGTGGGTTGATGGTCAGGGATGTTACAATATGGTATCAAAGCCATGTTTTACTTGGAAAGAATTTAAGAGATATTTAGAGAAGAAATACTTTACTAAAAGATACTATGACATAAATATGAAAGAGTTCTTTGAACTCAAGCTGGGTAGCATGACCATTGATGAATACAAATGAAGGTTTTTGGAATTATTGAAGTATGTTCCATTCATCAAGGATGAGATTGTCTAGATTCGAAGGTATCTGAGTGGACTACCACCTTCCATTGGGGACAAGATCTAGTATAATGACCCAAAAACTATGAAAGAAACGATAAAAAGAGTGAAATGCTTATATGGGCAACAAAGAGAGAATCCTACTTTCCAGAAGGCTTGGGAAGAAAAGAAGAAATTCAAGACAAGTTAGAGGAAGAAGGGAACTAAGACACCCTTTTTCAGAAATAGTCCTCAAGGACAACCATCTTTTAGAGAGCACATGAAGGTTGAAGTAGGTGGGAAAATGCCAAGACCTCCACCTATGGAATGTTGGGGTTGTAAAGAAATCCATAGGTATAGAGATTTCCCCAACAAAAATGATAAAGTGAGCGATGACCACGATGTACAACAGGGTGAAATAGTGGAGGACATGGGCAGTAGAATGCCAAGGATCTACGCAACCCTGGACAACAAGCAAGTTGAATATCAATCACACATGATTGAAGTGGAAGGTATGATTAACAACCAACCATTTACTATTTTAATTGATTCAGGGGCTATCCATAGTTATATAGATCCTAGAGTGGTGGAAATTTTGCAATTGACGAGAAGAAAAAATGGAAAATCTTGGTTAGTGTAGCTGGCTACAGGAAACAAGAGAAGAGTTACAAAATTGGTTAAGTCTTGTCTAGTGGACATGAATGGACTGAGCACAAAGGATGAATTGAACATTCTACCTTTAGGCTCTTATGACTTCCTAATTGGGATGGACTGGTTGGACCAGCACCATGCCATCTTGGACTGTCATAATAATGCATTCACTTTCCTAGATGAGGAAGGAGATCGGAAAACAATATAAGGAATTCCTAGAGTTGTTGTTGTTGGAGAAATCTTAACAATGCAGCTAAAGAAGTGCTTCAGGAAAGGATATCAATTATTTGCAGCCTACTTAGAGGAAGCACCTAAGGATAAGGTGTCAAATATTGAAGACCATGCAGTACTAAAGAAGTTTGAGGATATATTCCATGAGGTACCAGGACTACCTCTGAAAAGAGATATTGACTTCTCTGTAAACTTGATGCCTGGAGCAACTCTAGTGTCAAAAGCTCCTTACAGAATGAGTACGTCGGAGCTGAAAGAACTGCAATTGCAGCTTGAGGATCTCCTGAGGAAGGGGTATATACACCCAAGTGTGTCACCTTGGGGTGCCTCAGTCCTATTCATGAAGAAGAAGGATGGGATGCTGAGATTGTGTATCGATTTCAGACAATTGAACAAAGTAACTGCAAAGAACAAATATCCTCTACCGAGGATTGATGACTTCTTCTATCAATTGAAGGATGTGAAGATATTTTCGAAGATAGACCTCAGGTCGAGATATCACCAGGTGAGGATAAAGGATGAATACATCAACAAGACCGCCTTTAGAACAATGTATGGTCATTACTATTTTACAGTGGTGCCATTTGGGCTGTCAAACACACCCATTGTTTTCATGTGCTTGATGAATGGTGTATTTGGGACTATGTAGAAAATTTCGTCATAGTCTTCTTGGATGACATTCTGGTGTATTCCAAGTCAGAGGAAGAGCATGCACAACATCTTAGGATGGTGTTGCAGGTTCTAAGAGAGCACCAAATGTATGCCAAGTTGAGCAAGAGCTCGTTTTATCAGGACCAGATCCATTACTTGGGGCATATTATTTCTAAGGATGGGATAGTTGTAGATCATGAGAATATTGATGCCATCATAGAATGGTCAGCACCAAGGAATGTGATAGAATTCAGATCCTTTATGGGTCTAGTTGTTTATTACAGAAGTTTTATCGTAGGGTTCTCGAGGATAGCTCACCCTATCACTTCCTTACAAAGGAAGGAGAAGAAGTTTCAGTGGACAGAAGATTGTGAGAAATGATTTCAGCGATTGAAGCAACTGTTAACCAGTGCTCCAATCCTAAGGATTGCATATCCAAATGAAGACTTTGGGGTGTTCATAGATGCATGCAAAGAAGGACTAGGAGGAGTCCTCAGTAAGAATGGATTCATAGTCTGTTATGAATCTAGAAAGTTGAAAGAGTGCGAAACGAACTATGCAACTCATGATTTGGAGTTGCAGCCATAGTACATGCTCTAAAGAAATGGAGGCATTACCTCATGGGAAGGAGGTTTGAACTGAGAACAAAACATAACATTCTAAAGTATTTGTTTGAAAAGCCAACCTTGAATGCTAGGCAGAGTAGGTGGGTGGAGTTTTTGTGTGAGTACGATTTTGATATCCAACATATCAAAGGGAAGGAGAATAAAGTGGTTGATGCACTCAGCATGAGAGTACATGAATTACATGCTACAACCATTAGCATGTACCGAACTGATATAAAAGGAAGAATTTTGGAAGCAACAAATGAAGATTTGAAGTACATGGAGCTAGTAGCAAAGCTACAACAAGGTGAGATGCCACATAAAGTGGAAAATTATAAATTGGAAACCGATGGAACACTTATGTACAAGAACATAATTTATGTACCTAATGTCCAGGACATGAAACTTTTGATTTTGCATCAAATGCATAATGTGCATTATGCAAGGCATCCTCGATATCAGAAAACCATGGCAGAAATCAAGAGCCATTACTTTTCACCAGGTATGAAGAAAGAGATTGCTAAATACATTGCGAGATGTATGGAGTGATAGAAGGTTAAATCTGAGCACATGCACCTAGTAGGTTTGCTGCAACCTTTACCGATTCATGAGTGGAAGTGGGAAGTGGTGACAATGGATTTCATCATCAGATTGCCCAGAATCGAAAAGCATCATGATTCAATCATGGTGGTGGTGGATAAGCTTATCAAAGCTACCCATTTCATTCTGTTAAAGACTACTCACAAGGCAATGGATGTTGTCGATGTCTTTATGAAGGAGGTGGCACGATTGCATGAAATTCCCAAGACAATTGTGTTTGACAGAGACCCGAAATTCACCTCAAATTTTTGGAAAGGTTTATTCAAAGGGTTCAGAACGAATATGAAATTCAGTACAAATTACCATCCTGAATCTGATGAACAGACAGAGAGGGTGAACAGAGTAATAGAAGACATGTTAAGGATGTATGTGATGGATAAACCATTGAAATGGGAGGACTACCTGCACTTGGTAGAATTCACCTACAACAATGGGTATCAAGCATCATTGAAGATGAACCCATTTGAAGCACTTTATGGAAGAAAGTGAAATACTCCAGTAAGATGGGATAATCCAGCTGATAGGGAAGTAGTTGGGCCAGAGTTGATCAAGGGAATGGAAGAATAGATGCTAAAAATTAAGCAAAATTTGAAAGATGCCCAAGACAAGAAAGAAAGTTATGTTGATAAGAATAGAACCCACAGAGATTTTAAACTGGGTGACCATGTTTTCCTAAAAGTAAAATCCAATAAAAGTTCCCTGAAGTTGGGAAACTGCGCCAAGTTGGAAGCCAGATTTTGTGGGCCATTTGAAATCCTAGAAAGGATTGGGCTAGTTGCATATATGCTTGCATTAGCAACATCCATGACTGTACATAATGTATTTCATGTTTCATTGCTTAAGAAATATATACCTGATTTTAATCATGTTATCGATTGGAATGTGATTTAGGTGGAGTAAGAAGGTGTCTTGCAAGTGCATCCTATGCACATATTGGACCGGAAAAGAAAACAGCTTCGGAATCAAGCCACGGGGCTTGTAAACATCCAGTGGACCTGGCAGGGTCCCAAGGACGTGACATGGGAGCATGAAGATGTTATGCGGGAAGAACACTCACATATTTTTGAATATTTTGAAAAGCTTGTTGATGTTGTGTAAAGAGTTGCACTAAGGACCGTGCAAAAATAAGGGGAGGGGATTGTAATATCCCCCAGTAGTGCCCTAGTTATATTATGAATTGTAATCATGTTTATGAATTATAATCATGTTTTGTAGGTTGGTGAGCCAAGTATTGATAAGATGGTGGTCTTATGTGTTTATTAGGATGGAGAGCCTAAGTGTTAAGGCCAGGAGGCTAATTTTGTATATGTAATTATGCAGATCATTAATATAATATATAAACATCATTGCATACCGACCGACCAGGAAGAAAGAGTGATGGGGGACTAAGATTCCACGGTATGGGTAAGGGAGAGGGGGTTGAGAGGTAGGAAGAGGGGATAATATTGAGGGCTTAAGTCCTTACAAATAATAATTTATTATTATTCCAAAGTGGTGTGAAAGGTATGTTTTTATCCTAAGCCTTGGGAGAGGTAACACATGCAGCCCCAGCGTGTGCAAAAGGGAATGCATACTTGATGGAGTGCATGCAGCTTCATGGGCGACATGTGTCGGTCCGGGAACATGCAATTTAACCCAAGAATTGAGCTCTGAAGGGGGTTCGTCCTCCATTCTGCCGTTAGTTGTCTGAATAATGGGGATTTTGTGAATGACCTCTACTTAATTTTCCTTTCACACAATCTCGAAAACCAGAACCAGAAGTTGACTGGTGTATTCCTGTGAATTTTGTGGCCTCTGTATTCATCCTTTGCAATGTTCACACACACCTGAGACCCGAAATCTATCACTTGAGTCATTTTGTGAACCTTCCATACTCTGCCTGAGTTCACTGGAATCATTCCCAAGAACCATTTTGTCTGTACACTGGACCTATGCATTGCCACACACCTTTGAAGCCAACCTGCATCTTCTATGAAACATGAGCAATTGTCTATGTTTTGTGTGTTATAATTGTGGGATGTTGTGGCCATGAAGTCCCTTGGATGAGTTTTATTGGATGTCATCATCCTTTCCTTGTTGAGCCTTATTGTCCTCCTTATGTTGGAATGGAGATGAAGAAGAAGGTTGTCATGCCTGTGTGCAACACTCTCTCCAGGTGAGAGAGGTGGTTGTGGTTGAAGAAGCATGTTGTCAGGCCTATGAGCGACTCTCTCTAGGTAAGGAGTCATGTAGCTGCCACAAAGCTTGAAGAATTTTGTTCCAGTCTGTTGCTGAACCCCAAGGCAAGGGAGGTTTAGCAGCCGAAGGACTGTCTTGGTGATAGTGAAGGTGTATACTTCTGGAGTGGGACATACATGTGGGGAAAGAGAGTCTGTGAGTAGTGGGCATAAGTGGCTCCTGGGAGAGAATCCTTCCTCCTAAACTATGTGTCTTCCATTGACCTTGTCTAGCCTAGGATTCCCTTGCCTGATGGAGCTTAGTCCCAGTTTGGCGGTGACCTACAGTTGAGAGTGATGAGAAGTGCAGTCTAAGGCTAGGAGGTTGGTGGAAGTTCTACACGCAGTTGGTGGTGTATTACAGTTTCAAAGATAAGTATCATTATGTGTTTTAATTATGTACTTAATTAAAATGCATGTTCTGTGATACTTGTAATATTATCATGTATTGTGTTGCTAGTTTGAATTGTTGTTAATTCTGTTTAAGTCTGTATGATAGCAGTAAATCCATGTCAAATGTCTTAATTTGATTTAATGCTTATTATTTATAAATAATGCATGTTATATATTTAAGTATGATAATGTTTCCACGAAGTAGTATTTCCCAGTAAGTGGGTTGATGGACGGGGATGTTACAATATGGTATCAGAGCCATGTTTTCAACACTAAGCCTAGA
This sequence comes from Picea engelmannii, assembly GCA_009831015.1. Lineage (NCBI taxonomy): Eukaryota > Viridiplantae > Streptophyta > Pinopsida > Pinales > Pinaceae > Picea > Picea engelmannii. The sequence continues at coordinate 225,922 of ML810854.1, forward strand.
TGGGCTGAATAAGTGGCTTTTAGACCCAAGGTTTCAAGAGGAAATTGAGTCTGGAGGACTAATTTCAAACCTTAGAATGTTTCTAAGTTCCAATGGGTTACTTATCCGTGTTATGAAGATCAGGAGGAGTAGCGGTAGAATAAAACCGATGTCATCGATCAACTGTAGAAGAAAGAATATGGACCGTCAAATCCATGTTGAGACACTTAGGAGAGCACGCAGAAGAGATCAGATCTAGGCCATCAGATTTGAGCATGTGGACCAATAGTCGTTGGATCTAGGGAACGTGAACAAGGTTTAAAATCTTTGGAGTTGCAAAGGAGTGTGGGTATTGCAATACACAAAGTCCTGACATCAACAGAATCATCCATCAGGAGGGACACGTGGGGAGCGATTGACCTTTCGTTGAATCGTGACTTGAAAATGGTCAAAGTGAAAGTTCGTGAGAATTAGCGAAACATGAATTGACGATTAGATCACAAGCGTTGATCAAGGAGAGATATGGATCATTAATTGTCTAGGAGGAATAATGACATTTCAGGAGTTTGACCATCGAGAGAATGGGATGTGTTGTTGTACAAACTCCCAAAACCCAAAACCCTGAAGTCCCAAAAAGATATACACCGTAGATTTGGGGAAAATATCTTAATCGTTGGATCGAGCAGAACAACAGAGAGTAATTTTAGGAGTTCGACTGTCAAGAGAAATGGGATGTGCTAATGCACAAACTCTCAAGGCCTGAAATGGAGAAATCCTAAAGAGTCGAAGTAGTTGACTGTGTTGACGAAACTTGGATAGATGTGGACACATGGGCTGTGTGCCACGTTCCAGTGGGCCCTGAAGGAAAAGTAGATGCAGTGGGGCCAGATGGTGTCACCTGAGGTAATTTGAGCCTTCTTAAGTACACCACATGTCACCACCGTGGTTGGTGAAAGCTATGTTGTGGGCCCGGAAGGTAGAAAGGTCAGAAGTTTGGAAGCAAGGAGTCGGAGAGGGAAGCGAGGGTGGGAGTTTTCAAGTCTCAAATCCCCAAACCCGGAAATCACAATTAGAAAACCTGGAGATCTAGTGCTTGGTCATGACACATGGTTGCATGGGTTGGGAAACTGAGAGAAAAGGGCTAAGGTCTGAGTGCACTACAGAGCCGAGCAGAGCTCAAAAAATTAATGGAAACTGAGTGTTTCTTGAATTAAGTGTTTATGAATGCTGTGGAATTTGTTAAAGAACAATGGCCTAACAAATTCCGATTGTCTGCATATTATGGTTGCAGAATCTTGACAAGTACCATAACCTAATAGAATTTCCATCGAATGAAAAAGAAATGGAAAGGGCACAAACTGCTTCCAATTCCGAGGACGAATAAAACATAATGGATGTTCACTTGGCAGTTGAAGGATTTAACTCCAGTGGCCATGGAGACGAGATAGATAAGGAAAGAAGCATGAGGAAAATCATCGAAGGATTGCAAAACGATGCTCAAACTCACTGAGTCGATAGAAAAAAGATTAGAAAAGCTCAGGAAAAACAAGGTGAATTTAACATAAAGATGTTTTAGAGTTTGGAGAGAATAGAAAATAAATTGGAGAAGGAGAGCGACTCGAGCAGAATAGGGAGTCACTAGACTTCTGGGGGAAGAAGGTCAAGGAATACGGGTAGACACCATCATCACTCCCAAGGCCGCTCCAAGAAAAGGACACACAGTAGTTCAAGCCCATCTCCTACCAGAAAGCAAAAGAGAACTGGAATGAATGAATTGAAGGGAGAAATGAACAAGATTAAGCCTCCTACGTTTGATGGAGAGCATAAGAAGGAGGAAGATGCTGAAACTTGGTTGCTTGGCATGAGGAAATATTTCCAACTGTAGAATTATTCCTCTCATGCAAAAGGAAGAATTGCAATGTATAAACTGAAAGGAAAGACATCCATGTGGTGGAATCAACTTGTACTAGTGCAACACATTAGAGAGAAAGATATCACTTGGAAACCATTCAAGAGATATTTTGAGAAGAAATACTTGACTAAACGATACTATGATAGAAAGATGAAAGAGTTATTTGAACTCAAGTTGGGTAGCATGACCATTGATGAATACGAATGAAGGTTTTTGGAATTACTGAAGTATGTTCTGGTCATCAAGGATGATACTCTCATGATTCAAAGGTATCTGAGTGGACTACCACCTTCCATTGGGGACAATATCTAGTATGATGACCCAAACTCTATGGAAGAAACAAAAAGAAGAGAGAAATTCTTTTATGAGCAACAAAGAGAGAAGCCTACTTTCCAGAAGGCTTGGGAAGAAAGAAGAAATTCAAGATGGATCAGAGGAAGAAGGGAACTGAGAAACCCTTTTTTAAAAACAGTCCTCAAGGACAACCATCTTTTAGAGACCACAAGAAGGTTGAAGTAGGTGGGAAAATTCCAAGACTGCCACCTATGGAATGTTGGGGTTGTAAAGAAAACCATAGGTACAGAGATTTCCCCCACAGAAATGATAAAGTTAGATTTGTCCACAATGTACAACAGGTTGAAACAATGGAGGACATGGGAAGTATAATACCAAGGATCTATGCAACCCTGGACAACAAGCAAGTTGAATATTAGTCTTACGTGATTGAAGTGGAAGGTATGATTAACAACCAAACATTTACTATTTTAATTGATTCAAGGGGTAGCCATAGTTATATAGATCCTAGAGTGGTAGAAAGTTTGCAATTGTTGAGAAGCAAACAGGGAAAATCTTGGTTAGTGCATGTGGCAACAGGAACCAAGAGAAGAGTTACAGAATTGGTTAAGTCATGTCCAATGGACATGAATGGACTGAGCACAAAGGCTGAATTGAACATTCTACCTTTAGTCTCTTATGACTTCATAATTGGGATGGACTGGTTGGACCAGCACCATGCCATCTTGAAGTGAGTTTAAAATGCCTTCCTTTGAGATTTTTTGTGAGCGTCTTACTAGAGAACAATCTAAGTTTACTCAATTAGATGCTCTTTCTGGCTCTAACAATAAGGATCTTGTGGATCATACCTCCAAAACTAAGCACAAGACTTGGTATAAGTAGAAGAAATATTTTCCTCTAGTTGGTGAGCTTACCTTCAAGCCTCAACAGAAAACAAAACCTTTTCCTCCATATTCCAAGTCTGGTGAGTCTTCCTCCAAGACAAGGAAGAAGAAGTCAAATGACACCTGTAGTTTCTATGGAGAACTTGGGAATGTAGAATGTAAGTGTTGGTTGGAAATTGAATCTTTTAATGAAGCCATGAAGTAACATAAGATTTCAGTACCCAAACCTTGTTCTACTAGTAAAGGAAATGCTTTATCAGCTCAAGCCTTGTACACATCTTTAGATAGTTGGATACTTGATTCTAGTGATTCACACCACATGAATCATTCTCATGAGTTGTTGGCTTCTACATCTGAATGTAACATTTCACAGATTGCAGTTGGAGACTCTACATAACTGGACATTTTTGGATCCGACACAATGCAGTTAGATAAAGGGTGCATTAATGATGTTCTTCTTGTTCCTAACATCTCTGCAAATCTTCTCTATGTATATCATATTTTTCATTTTGGTAATGGGAAAACAATAGAGTTTTCTCCTAATGATGTAATAATTCGAGAAATATAAAATCCATACATTGTTATTACATCTAGAAAAGTAGATCATAGTTCTCTACTATATAAGATTACTTCTTTTGATTCGTCCTTAGGTTCTACTTTCATTGCACATGCCGATGATTTGAGTAGGCTTTGGCATGAAAAATTTGGACATCTCAACTACATATATTTGCAACAGTTGAGCGCCCAAAAATTGGTGCTTGGTCTTCCTAAAGTTTCCTGTACTGATGGAGTTTTTCCAAGTTGTGTCCTTGCAAAACGACATCAAGAGCCTTTTCCTAAAGGAAAATCATGGTGTGCTACAACACCTCCTGAGTTGGTACCTAGTGATCTCAAGTCATTTCCAAATTGCTCATTTTCAGGGGCTAAGTATGCACTCACCTTCATTGATGACTTCTCATGTTGCTCTTCGGTGTACTTTCTTAAGTACAAGAGTGAGGTCCTTGCGACTTTTAAGAACTTCAAGGAATTTGTTGAGAATCAATCATCTCTTTATATCAAGAAACTACACACAGATAATGGGGGGGAATATGTCAATCATGGATTCACATATTTTTGTATAGAACATGGCATTCAACATCATCTCATTGTTCCCTACAACCCTCAAAAAAATGGTGTTGATGAAAGAAAAAATAGAACACTAAAAGAAATGGAAAACTGTATGATTCAATCCAAGAACATGGCACCTTCCTTTTGGGTTGAAGTAGTAAACTATGAAAATTACATTCAAAAAGGGATGCCTCATCGGGAAATACTGCATAAGAATCCAGAGGAATCTTGGGTCCATGTTAAACCTGGTGTCTCTACTTTTAGAGTATTTGGCAGTCCATCATGGGCCTTAATACCAGTTGAAAAATGCAAAGCTTTGGAGAAGAAAATCCAACCAATGATATTCATTGGTTATTGTGAGGACATAAAAGAATATAGGTTATTTGAACCTATTACTAAAGAAGTCTTCTTTCGACGAGCTTTCTGTTTTGATGAAAGATTCAACCCACATCAAATCCTTCTCCATCTTCAAATTTTCGTGAAGACAATGGTGTTGAACATGTTGACAAATTTTCTTTAGAAGATGATAATGACCCTTTTGAAGTTCAACATCAACATCAACCAGAAGAAAATCTACCACCTGCACCAACATAGCATGAGCATCTTGAACATGAACAAATTGATCAAGAACATGAACAACTTGATCAAGAACTACATCTCAAGAGGAGATTTCATGAGAAAAAGAGTCTTGACAGGTATGGATATGAGCCAACTGATTTTAGCTATTCATCCTCAACCTCTTTCCCTATTCAGTCACAAACGATAGGTGTCTCTTTTTTGAGTCATATTGTCTCAAATGATCCACAAATGTTTTTTGACGTTGTTTGCATACCTAAGTGGGATGCTGCCATGACAGAGGAGTATTCCTCAGTGATGAAGAATCACACATGGTATCTTGTCTCTCTTCCAAAGGGACGAAAGCTAGTTCACTATAAATGGATCTGTAAAACCAAATATGCAACAGATGGCTCTGTTGACAAGAATAAGGAACGTCTTGTGGCGAAGGGATTTTTATAAGTTGAAGGGAATTATTACTCTGAGAATTTTTCTCATGTTTAAAAGATGAATTATATATGCCTTGTGCTTTCTCTTGATGCTTCCCAAGGCTAGTCAGTCTACCAAATGGATTTAAAGAGCGCCTTTCTACATGGTGACTTAGATGAGGAAATATACATGGAACAAAATCCTGGTTTTGTGCATGATTCCTCTCTTGTTTGTAGTATCTAATGTTCTCTTTATGGTATCAAACAAGCTACTCAAGCTTGCTATGAGAAGATGGATATTTTTCTGATTTCTTCCAGGTTTTATCGCTGTCATTCTGATCATATAGTTTACACTCAGAAGCAGGGTACTGGTCTCTTGATTTTGGTTCAGTATGTGGATGATTTAATTCTCACGGGGGTTCTTCATGTATGATTTAGAGTATTCAACAAACATTGATGGGACAATTTTATATGACAGATATGGGGCTTCTGCATTATTTTCTTGGTCTCTATGTGCTTCAATCTTCTGAAGGAATCTCCATTTTTTAGCAGAAGTATGCACTTGATTTACTTCAGTGCTTTGGCATGGTTGATTGTAAACCTGCCCCTACTCCATTTCAGTCAGGAGTCACCCATCTTGCCAGTTTCTTCTCACCATGAGTTAATACTTCATTGCATTGAAAATTGATTGGGAGTTTTTTGTATATAACTCATACACATCCTCATGAGAGTCACTAGAAGGCAACAAAGCACATTCTATGACACATTTAGGGTACTACCAATTTTTCCATTCAATACTCTTTTGGTGCTTCTCAGCTTATGGGATTCACTAACTTTGATTGGGATGGTTCGGTTGATGACTGAAAGTCCACATATGGCTTTGTCTATTGTCTTGGCTCCACACCTATTACATGGTCTTGCAAAAAGAAATCTGCAATTTCTTTATCCTCTGTGGAAGTTGAGTATTGTGTTGCAGTTCTTTCTAGTCAAGAGGTTCTCTGGCTTCGACAACTTCTGATAGAGTTTGGCGTTCAGAAGGATCAACCCACCACTCTTTGGTGTGATAATCAGAGTGCCATACACATTTATCACAACCCAGTGGAACATCAATGGACCAAACACATTGACATCCACATGCACTTCATTCGCCAACTCATTCAGGATTGTGTTCTCATCCTGGAGTATTTTCCTACTGAAGCACAAGTCATTGAAATATTCACTAAACCTTTGGTATCACCTTGCTTTCTTCAACTATGATTGATGCTTGGGGTGAAGGAAGTTGTCTCTGGGGGGTTATCTTGAGACCTCCTACCTTCACTTTTTTATGTTGTTTTCTCTCTTTAGGCGACGAGTTTTTTCCTATGGGTTTTCTCCTTTTCTCCACTTATGAGAGTTTGTATTGGGTACCTTAGTAGGCCTAGTATCAGGACCCATAATATTTTTTTTTTTTACTTCCCTAAGTTTCACTTATGCGGGGGTTTTGATGTATAAGTTTACTTACGACATGTATGACATGTCATCCCTCTTGGATGTTTGTGGACAACCACCATGTGCTTCTCTGACTTATCACCGGAGTGGGTAAATTGCACATCCATCTCCCTGTATAATTAATTCGATGAGTGAGTTATCCATCTACCTTCATCAATGTTGTCTCCTCTCATCCTATTATAAATAGAGGAGCTCCTCAATGTAAACAACAAGCAGATCAATTATATCAGTCTCTATTTTGTGGAAGGTTGTTGGTCTTTGCAGTGATCTTTTCCCGTGATATTGTTTTGGTCTCAATATCTACAATTATTTCCCATATGTAGGGACAAAAAACAAAAATCACATTTTCAAAATCAAATCCAGTTGATATCCATTAAAATCTCATTATACTATCCAAGACCTCTCTTCAACAAGAAGTTGTTCCTTGAATTCCTTAAAAGCAAAGGTCCCAATGTCAACATTAATGCTTCCTTAGACAATCTATTTTCCTTGGTGTTCAATTCCTTGTATATATATGTGAAGTAAAACCAGTCCAAACTTGCCAAGAGCACCCTTAATAGGCCCAACAATGGCTAGAGACGAACTTCTTGGACTTGTATCTTGTTGTTGGCCCAGTTTATGACAAATTTGGAGTCACCAAATAATTGAACACTCTTAATATTTCCAGAAGAAGTGAAATACATCAAAGACCATAAGGAAGAAAACTTTTCTTTCATATTTTTTCCTCCACCTGGACAATACTGAATCTCATAAAAATGTGTAGCATCCAGATATAATATGGCACCAGCTCCACATCTTTGAGGGAGATCCTGGCATGCCCCATCAAAAAATACCCAAGGTAATTTGGGAACTATCTTTGGCATAATTGGATGACGTTTCATCGAAAATTTTGGAGGAACCTTATATTCAAAAACTTGTTTATGGATAAGCCACGTCGCAATATCCTATGGAATGAAGCAATTATGGAAAATACAAATGTTTCTTTCCCACAATAAAAAGTAAATGAAAATGTAGGGTAAGGATAAAAAATCCATTAATGATTTCAGGCCCAATCAACCTTCGAACCATTCTTCTAAACATCCTGCCAACAACCCAGAAGATATCTTAAAAAGAGGAATAATGGAATCCCAAACTCGGCTAGCATATGAGCATAAAGTAAATATATGGGTGGCTAATTCCTCTGATGAATGACATAGAGCACACATGTTTGGGCCAACCCAGACCCTTTTTAAACCTAGATCCCATGTTAAAAGATTTCTCTCCATTGCCAAGAAAAACAAGGTAATCGTTTTAATTGCAGCATGTGACTTCAACAAAGGGGATCACCACCATTTCTGTAAACCTAAAAAATATGATTCCTCCATTGAAAAATAACCCAATTTGACTAAAAATTTGTCTGAAAGTTGGTTTCGAGTCCAACACAAAGAATCTTGGACTCTGTTGTTGAGAGAGAGGATTTTTTCCTTAAGGGTAGATGCATAAATAACCCATTCTTCTTTATGAAAATATATAATGATTAGATCATCATCTCTAGGACATGTAGTGTGTCTAGATTCATCTCTTAAGATAGATCAGGCATCACTCGAAGAGAAAATTCCAAGGATATGGAGGTGATTAACAAGATTCTCAAACAAAACATGCGATCCAGATCTTCAGATCTTCTTTCCATTTCCAATATTCCACGCCAACCAATCCCCAATCACTGAGAAAGAGGCCACCATTGATTTCCAAACATTAGAACTATTTGAAACAGATTTATGGGGATTGTGAATCCATTCTTCTAAGGAAGAACCTGACAAATATTTGACTTCCATTACTTTGTCAAACAACATTCAATTGTCAAGAATGATCCAAAGGCTTCTAGCGTTTAGAGCTCTGTTGAACGTAACCATATTTTTTATCCCCCAACCTCGTAAAGTTGTTGGCATTGCCAACCTCTGCCATTTCACCAGTGGGATACTATCAACCTCATTCTTGCTTGACCACAGAAATTTGAAGCACATTTTCCCTATTTGAGTGAGAATCCCTTTAGGAATTTTATCCATTGAATCCAAATAAACTATAATACTACACAACCTTGTCTTAATGAGAACCAATCGTCCACCCTGAGATAGGAAATGATTGACCCACAACCCAATACATGCTTGAATTTTCTTAACAAGGAAGAGATAATATTTGAACAAATAAGAGTTTGGCAACAAATGAAATTCCAAATATTTCAAACTTACATCGAAATCAACTAGCGTGACATGAAAGAGGGTCCTCATTTGAGTCTTCAGATCATCACTGAGAGCATGAGTATGAATGGAATATTTATCCTGAATGACTTCCATCCCTATTGCTTGAAAAAAAGGACTCATAATATATTTGAAAGCATCTAACTCCTTTTGGAACCTTCACCAAAAATCATCACATCGTTAACGAAGAAGATGTGAGTTAAAAAAATAAATCAGAAAAGTATAGTCCTCTATAGCTTCCATTTGACTTGGAATTTTGGAAGAGTTTTCTCAGGCCCTTGGCCATAATTAAAAATAAGAAAGGAGATAACAAGCACCCTTTTCAGAGGCCCCTGTCTGACCGGAAAAAATTAGAAGGGAACCATTAATTATAACTACAAAAGAAATCATGGAAATGCAACTCATTATCCAATTTGTAGAGTGCAGATTCATGCCTAGTTGAATTCAGTCTAGGTGCATGAAAACCCAACTAAATGTATCATATTCCTTAGAGAGGTCAATTTTCAGAGGAAAGGATGGAATATTTTGGGTCTTGATTGAATGTAGAGCTTCCTAGGTACGCGAAATAACATCATGGATCTGGCGATTAAAGAGAAAACCATATTGTTCGTCTGATATGATTTTTTTGAGCATGGGTTTTAGTGTGTTTGCAATGATATTGGTTAATATTAGTTTGTAGATCAACTTACAACAAGAGATAGGACTAAAATTCTCAAAGGATTTAGTCTCTTGTTTCTTTGGAATGAGAGCCATAAATTTCCTATTCAAAGAACCCAACATTTTACCTGAAGATTCGGAATCTTAGACCGCTCTGAGGATATCCCCTTTGATCAATTCAAATAATCCTAAACAAAATTCCAACGTTAACCCATCCATGCCCATACACTTGCTTTTATGGAAAGAATCAAGAGTACAAAGCACTTCTTCCTTTGATATTTTTGCAAGAAGAGAATCGTTTATTTCCTCTGTGAAAGATCTTGGAAAGAAATAAATCACCTTGAGAATTTCATCAATCGAAAAAACCCTAGGCTCTTTGGAAAGGGTTGAAAAGAAAGAGGTGCTTTCCTCTGCATTTTTAGTATGAGAGTATCTAATCTATCCATCAAGGTCTTTGATTCTAGAAATTGTGTTTATGTTTTTCCAAAATTGAACATATCTATGAAATTACTTAGTTTTACTGCCACCTTCATGAATCCATATGACCTTAATCTTTAGGCACCATTTGTATTCCTCTAAAGCCATAAGTTCTTGATGTTTTTTAAAAATGCTTCCTAAAGATTCCTCTTCCAAGGAGGAGAGAGATATAGGAGGTTTATCTATTAGAAAATGTGGGATATTCCTTTCCACTACTTTGAGGTATAACTATGCGTTATCCATGAATGATCACACCCATCGCTTAGTTATAGATGTTTCTTTGGAAATATTACGGGGGAACCGATGCATAAATGAATATTTTTCTTCCCCATTTAAAGGAGTCCATGGGTTTTTTAATCAGATTAACATACTCCTCTTCCTTTAGCCAAACTTCATTTAATTTCAATGGAGAAGGAGGTTTTTTTCCATGGTACTTGATTTTTAAGAGTATAGGGAGGTGATCACAGTTACCGCCAACTGAGACCCAAGAATACCAATTACAACCAAGATTGAGAAAATATTGAGAAATCAAGAAATGATATAATCGTTTATACACAAAGTTATTTCCTTTCCTACCATTGCTTGAGGTAAAAGACTATCTCACAGGTTCTAAATCTACCAACCAATTTTTACAAATCCAATTTTTGAAAAAATATTCTTGAGGATCTATGCGAGGATAATCCCCCCCAAACTTCTCTCTGGGAGAGTGTGAATTTTGAATCCCCTCCAAAAATCATATTGTCTCTTTGAATTCTTCCCAGAGGCTTTGAGTTCCTCCCAGAACTTGAGTTCTTCCACATAGGGCCCATAAACATTAACAACCTTAAAGCATAAAGATAATGGATGATCCTCCAACTCCACCACACTCCTAGATGGGATTACCTAAGAATACCTAGTCAATATCCTTGGAGACCAGGTCGTGATAAACCCTACGAACAATTCAATAGAGTCTAAAGAGCATAAATTTCACCCTTTTAAAAAGGGCCTTAATGCTTGCTCCACCTTTTGTCCCGAACACATAGTCTCTTGAAAAAAACGTAAATCAAGATTGTGGATATTAATTAAAGGTTTGGGGGTTGGTACTTTAAGGGGACCCCCTAATCCTTGCAAATTTAAGGACAGAGAAATCATTGAGAAACCCCCACATGGGATGTCCCCGCTCTAAGGGCCCAAGAGATAGTCACATGTTTGTCATTCTTTATCTCCTTTTTCGCTTGAACCTATGCCAAGGAGATGAGGGATTTTTGTTCCACCTTCAAGACCACTCGAAGAGGATAAATCCCCCTTTTCTTTAACCTTATACCTCAGAAGGTGGCCACACTTCACAAAATTAGATGACACGAGAGAGTCCGATGAGACAAGAGAGCCAGTCGAAATTGGAACCTGATTGAGGGGAACAAAGGAAGAGGGCTTTGGATAAGGGATGTGACAGGGAAGGGAAGCCTTAGTAGTAGGCTCTGCCAAAGGAAGAGAATAAGAGACAAAACCATAGAGGAGGAAGATATCAAACTTTTTGAGAATCATAGGAATAGGGGAATCCACGCTAAGACCAGGATTGACGTTAACTCTGTCAAAAATATTCAAAGAAGGGGAGACAAAGCTCATACCTTCCACGTCTATGAAATGAGAAATGGGAGCTGTAACGACTTCCATACTTCCAACAAAATAGCTATTCTTACCTCCCGATTGACATGATGTTCCAAACCTCGAAAACCATTATTTTCCTCTTGAAGATTTTTTTGCTTCCAATTTTTTTTATATGAAGGGAAGCTTGTTGTTGGTCTTCAACACAGGGATAAGAGGTGACTGACCTCATGACACCCAAAACACTGAAATGTAATTCTCCAATAATCAACACGTTGCTGCCAAGAAAATCTCCCATAAACCAAATCAATCTCGTCCACTAAACCTTCTCTAGGGTCAACTTCTATATGAAACCAAGCCCATTGGTTGTCTTTTTTATCCTCCCATTATGGTTTGAGACTGTAAAACGACCCAAATTGTTCACAATTTCTATTAACATGTCTTCTCTCTAGAAGATAAGCCAAAAAATTGGAAGGATAACCCAGAATTTCGAAGGAGCTAAGGGTCCATGTGCTAGGTAAAAATTTATGGCCCACTCCTTTAGAGTGAGACCTGAGGGTCCCTAACCCCACGATTTGTTGAATATTCATTCCATATTTTCCTTGGAATTAAAAATAAAAACAGGGCAATATCCCAAAACCACTGTCCACTATTCATTAATCCAAGATTGGAGGGATGAAGGACTTATAGTCTTCCTGCTGGAAAATCCAACAACCATTCTTCCTAACCAATCTGGGATGGCTCCCAAAGCCACATCATCACCAACTACCATTCTTATTCATTCTCATTTCACCATCCATCAATTATTTTTCAATCCTTTGGAACAAAGATCATGCAACGAACCATCCTTCATTAAGCCAGACTGATCAAGGTTTCATTTGGTGAGAGGCACAGAACTTGCATGTAAGGAGGAAATACCCACAACATCTTCTACCACCTTTTCCGAATGGAAATAGAATGGAGGAACATAAATGAACTATTTTCCCAATATCGTCGTCTCCTTAACTACATGCCAACCCATCTCGGGATCATAGAGCAATAGATCGTCGATTGATTGGAGATTTGACGGACCCAAATCGACCATGAAGGATGTTCATATGCCACTATGAACAACAATGAATTCCCACTCTGATATAGAGATCTCCTATTCTGAAATTTGATTATACCATGTCATTAACAATATCCATCCACATATACATCAAAATTTGGCATGTACATCCCATTCATGCAGTAGCTATGTGTCTTTTGATTATACCATGTCATTAACAATATCCATCCACATATACATCAAAATTTGGCATGCACATCCCATTCATTCAATAGCTGTGTGTGCTTGCCATAATTGTTCAAAATTTTATTTCATTAATTCTTTATTTAAAATCTAAATCCTAAAACACTCGGTTTGGCTAGCTTGTAATTCCATAAAAATGGGTTTTTTGTTTCCATAGCCGTGATTGGAAAATTGTTTGACAACAAATGGTTCCCCGACGGGGCTCTAACACATGACCTTCGACTTAGACTTACCTCGACCATAAGACCAACGCTCTAACCAACTGAGCTACGGGACCATGCAACAATCCGTAAACTTGGAGTTGGTAGACATAATCTATTTTGTTAAAAAGAATCTCTCTGATCCTCTTGTGTAGGTTGTAATTATACCTCCAATAGTGTCACTTTTGATTTTTCATCAAATAGATTTGAGTTTGGTGGTTGTTTAGAATTAGTAATAATATTTTTTTAATTATTAATTATATTTATAATTCTTTTTAATTATTAATTAGATATATTGGAATACAATGTGATATATATATAAGTTCATGTTCAAGCTAAACACTAAATTGGTACAGGGGATTCTTTTGTTTATGGGATATTTAATTTTTATGATGTTATTATATTTTGAAAATATTAAATATATATTCACCATACGAGTATATGTAAATTATCTAAACATTTAAAGTAACAAATATTTGATTAAAACATTGATCCCAACAACCATCTCCATATCTTATAATACATATGATAAAAGCACAGATTAGCTAAAGCATATGACCAACAAAAGATAATTAAACCCAACATTGGAATATCCATTAAAAATAGAATAAACTAAATGTTCATGGTTTGCATGATGTACACAAAGGCACTTGGTTGCTATAGTAAATAGTTCAACAAGTAAGCAAATCACCTTTTAATGATAAATTAACAAATACAAAGAATGTAGGTTTTTATTTTTCATGATGGACATGTAATGGGGAACATGAAAAAATTTTTATTTAATGACCAAATGAAATTATCCAAAAAAATGTGGAAAATCTCACATAGACAATTGACATAAAGCAGTGTAATTTATTTGAAAAGTTCTTGTAAGATGTTGGAATTGACAATATAAAATGTTAGAGTTCCCATTGATCCAGAACTTATGATCACATTTTTTATGTTTTGGGTTGATTTAGAATTGTGAAGAAATCTTTGATAGAATTGTTTCACTATACATGGATCTTGGATCATGGTAGAACTCTTCTCATGCCAATTCTTTCTATCATATTCTATCATATTTGTGGTCAAAAAAATTGTTTGTTTATTATAATATTAACTCACTACAATCGACACTCATTTTAAAGGTGCTCCAACAATGACATCCCTCCCCTACATTTTGTTGGAACCTATCTAGGATAGGATGCCAAAGACACATGCTTTTGAAGTTGTTCATTTTTCCCATCATTTTCAATCACAATAGGAAAGGATGTTGTTGACATACTCGATCAAAGCATGTTGATTGATGATCTGATTGACATTCTTCATTTTATCATCCCATCTTGAATACACTAGAGTTGATTTTCGAAGTTGCTCATCTATAGGGATATCAAGCAAGAGAACCTATATTGAATTAAAATGATCCCATTTCGGCAACCAAGATTTATCAAATATTGTGCCACTATTTTTTTAATGGTTTTAAGCTCAAGCAATTTAATTTATTTATGATATGAGCATTATGTTAAATTATGATTCATTCATACTTTGGGAAATTGTTGGTTATTCCCTATTTGGATTAAGCCCATGGAAAAACATGTTCCCTATACTTAGATAAATTTCAATAGATTCCCCATGGAAACAATTTTTTTGTGTATTAAATGAAATTTCATTTCCCTCTCTTAAGTTGTAGTCTAAAACATTTCCAAAAAATTTCTTGAAGGAAGAAGTTCCAACACTCCAATACTCTATGATAGAATTGTAGAGACTACAATAACCTAATGAAATTTTGTTTGGGGGAGGTGGCCTACGTTGTGTAGGGTTCAATTTAGCATCCATGGTTAATTCCACCTTCAATTTAATAGGCATGTTGGTTGGTAGGGTCCTCCACAAATCTAATGATTGTGGTTATATCAATGCACCTCTCTCGTAGATTGAAGATTCCTATCCAATCGAGGTACTCCTCCATCAGAGTGCACATAATCCAAGTGATCATGAGACTTTGCAATTGGTTCTTCTTTGATAGAAGTCCTTCAACAGATCTGATGGTCCTCAGGTAATCACTTCTCATAGTCACACGAAGGAGAAATTTATGGGTGTGCTAGTTCATGACCCACAATCAACAAACATTATTGATCTCGTCGGAGTAGAGAATCAAAGACCACGATTAAAAGAGCCGGGCAAGAACTTTTCAGATTACGGAGATTGAACTCTCCGATAAAGAGCGAGCATATTGGGATTCTGCAATCATTGTGAACCACCAATCTGTGAACGATCGGTGGGTGAACCTGCAAGAAACCCACACGTTAATGTCACATAAAACGCGTACTTTGATTGGGTTTTGTGTTTTAATTTAGCACATCGAAGCTTTGTATCAACCTAAATTCTCAGTCAAACACTTCTGTGTTGGAATTTTTATTATCTGGAAATCATGTGGTTTAAAATCGATCGAGGGCTAAGATCGACGACCTGCAATCATTGTGGAGATTTCATATGCACACGAGTTAATGTCAAGACTTGTACCCACAATTTAAATTCAATATAGGTTTTTTTTGAGTTTGGGATCTGATCATAGATCAGACAACCCGTATTCATTGCGAAGATCAGAAGGAGAATTAAACCGCGAGCTAGTTGAGGTTCCATAATCCCTTGCAGTCGTTGGGTCTCGGGGATGATGAATCTACACCATCGATTTGCAGACAAGGAGTTTATCCAGAATCATAGTGCCTAGATATGGGAGTCGAAAGGATAGCGCCTGAAAAGAATAGAGTTGAGGTCACAACTCTCGGTCGCATGGAGAGAAAACAAAGTTCCTCCGGGCCATTCAAGGAAGATAGATTTTAGCACTCTGTGTTAGAATGTGGTTGTGGGGACTCATTATATGAGAATAAAGGTTCTCATAGCTAGCACATTCCATTGAATTGCTTCAATGAAATTCATGTTTGCATGAAAGGAAGACAATGAACCTTCCATTGAGGAAGGAGGACCTTCCAAAACTTTTATTTACATTGTATGGATGTCAAAGGAAAGCAAATTTGGGTGACCATGAGTGTGGGCACCTTGGTTACTAACAAGGAAATAATTCTTGGGTGCATTCAAGAGAAAATTATAGTTTCATATGTACTAACTTTGGATCATGACTAACCTATAGCAGGAAGCACGGTTCGACTGCAATCATGAACATGAATGAGCAATGTGGTGAAGAGATTGGCTAAGCTACACCACACCATGGAAGAGTGCTTGACATAAAGTGTGAAAAACTTGAAATGAATGCAAGGGTGAATTGGGTATGAATGTGGCCACGAATGTTGGCACATTCATTAAAGTCAATTGATACCTGAATTGCATTTTGAAAGGTTTTGTAAGACAAAATGATGCATAGGTAAGGGATGAATTTTTTTCTCTGTCCTCCCATGTTTATATAGATGTGGCACAAATGTTAGAATTCACAAGTTAACAAAGGTTGTGATGACATTTTAAATGCGGTGAGAATACACACACACACACACACACACATATGAGAAACTAATAGTTTGTTTGGTTGTGTAAAGAATGACTTGCAGGAAAAAAGAGTCTTGGATATGGGAATGTTGTAAGCCCATAAGGAATACTGATTGCCCTCTAAGATAAAATACTATAGGGATTAAAGTCCCATGCATGTGAATCTAGTTCCATGCGGAACAAATCTAAAAATAAATGAGGAAATTGGAAAATCTATGGGTGACAGATTTGCAATAAAATTATGAAATTTAAAATTTATGATAATGTATGATGAATTTATGTGTACCTATGATACAGGTGAGAATAAAAGATCTATCTAGAAAGGACAGATGAAGGATGTCAAGCTGGAAAGCACGAAAAAAGGCTACTAATGACCCATGAGAACCCCATGGTAATCCATGATCACCTGAAATATGTTGTGTTGTGATAACACAAGCTGAAGGGATGCCTCAACAGAGAAAGTCTAAGGGACACCTTGACTGTAAGGCTCAATGAAGTCTATGGAATTCTTCCCGTGCGACAAATTCTAGGCAAGGCAAGATGGATCAACCCAGGAATTGTATAGAAAAGAAGGGGATTCCTGAGCCTGGGCCTGGAGGGTGAGTGACCGCAAGGAAGAGGAGCCTTTGATAATTATTGTAAACTATTTATTGGGATCATGCACACAATGGGTATGTACAAGAAAAACAATGAGCCTAGATAATAAGGAAACCATGCAGATACAAATCCACAAACTGCACAGATAAGTATTGTGCTAGATTATGAAATTTTTCCTAGAAATTTTATGCAACAGTAAAATATTTTCGCATGAGGCTATGATTAATGTGCTTGTTGTCCAAAAACTATTTAAGGAAGGTGACAAAGCTTAAGAGTCTGAAAAAGGACCTGACCAAGAAAGAAGTTCAAGACTTCTGAAGTGGTTGAATAAGAAAGGCATGACATGTGTTACTGAGAAAGAACACCGAAGACGGTGTTCCTTTTAAGGGGGAGGAGATTGTAACACTCATGTTTCCCCCAACTTCTAATTAATAATTAATTAGGATTACCATGTTGTGGAATGGGAACAATGTAAATGTATTATTGTTTAATTTCCAATAATTGACTATGGGGATGAAGCCTTGAAAGTACTAAGCATGATATCACTAGAGGAAAGAATGTGAAAACGATACGAGAACAGTTAATAAGAAAAGGAACGGTGGTTGAAACCTCAACCATCCCCATGAATGGAAGCATGGTATAGCTGCAAAAGGTCAAATCAAAGTACCATAGGGTCCGATAGACCCATACTGACCCAGGTTTCCTTCTGACAAGAGGGAATAGGATAGGAGGGATTTGTGTGTAAGGTAGACAAGAGGATATGAAGAGAAGAGTGGAGAATGCGAGGAACACTCTAGCAGGGAGCAAGATGAAGGCCACAATATTGATGTTGAGGAAGAATTTAATAAACCTCGTAGAGGGCATGACAGAAAGAGAAACCTCAAATAGTTTGCAGAAAATGGGACCTGAGCATAGGGTCGCGAGCTTGATGCTGAGGAAGCACCTGATAAACCTCGTGGAAGATGTGAAGGAGAAATGATCGTAGAGAATTGGCATAAATTACCTGGTGCTTTCATGGCTTGGCATGGGGGTGGTGAGAGAACTAAGAATGAATTCCTATGAGCCTATGGTTGGGTGGAAGAACAAATGCCAACATTCAGTTAGTTGGCCACAACCTGTAATAGATAAGTATTCTCATATCCTGTGTATTTAAGCGATAACTATGAATTAAAGTTGGATATCCTATGAATGTTGCAAGGATGGGCATGTTTTCTTAATGGTTATACTGTATCCCTTCAATTCTTCTTAATTGTGTATTTAGGAAAATAAGGAACTCTTTTGGCCTGTACACGTAAATGCCTGATCCCTATGGTGGCTCAAGTTAAAATAAATGAATTGTGAATTTGTTGACCTTGGGAATAGCCTCACATATGCATACCAACACTCCCAGTCATTATGAAGGAAGGAGTCTGTTAAGTTCAGGAGAGGTAGTGCATGTATGGACATAGTCTCTACGAGGTGGGAAGAGATCGAGAACCCCCCTTTAATTCTAGAGTTGATAAATGAGTGCAAGGGGTGTGCAGAGGATTTCTCTAAGTTTTAAGTTCAGGAGAATTAGCGAAAATTACCTAAGTACTTAAGGAGCTGACAAAGATCATGTAGGATAGCGAGATTTAAATCCCGAAAGGAGAGATCCTTTCATTTGGAAGAAGAATGGATGAGATTAGTTCGGTAGAAGGTGAAGTTATTCTTGATCGTCGGATCTGGAGAAGGAATGAGATTGTTAACCCTTAGAACCCTTCAGACTTCGCGATTTCGGTGAATTGAGAATATTCACCATACGGAACGTGAATTCCCCCGAATTCCCAAAGTCTCAAAGTTAATATGGGCCATAGATCTGAGGATGTCCGAGAACTATCGCATTCGCTACTCTTCGGATCTAGCCTTTCAGAGTCCTCATAATCGTTCGATCATGGGAATTCTTGTATTAACATCGAGATCATGTGGGGGCCCATGTGTTGAGTAACAACGTTTCCAGGTGTCCCTCTCAGAGTGGCATACACTGGGACCTAAGTGACCCTTTAGAGGAGGTTATGAGTCGTATATCTTTGGGGTCAAGTAGATACCCTTGGACCATCAGATTGAGGTTGTGGTCAACCTGACATTGAACGAATCTGGGAGAAAAGAGGAGTTTGCATCACAAAACTCCCAAAGAGCCAAAGAGATGAATCATATATGAGTCGTCCAAGCCAAGGGGACATGTCTCATCAGATCCTGCACTCTGGAGGGAAGTCACTCTGGGAGAGTCGAAGTGTGAAGGCAGGACGATTTTCAAAGGCCGGATTCTCGAATTCATCCCAACCGTCCATTGGAAGGGACGTGTGGAAAAATATCCTCCATTTTGGAGGAAAGTTACTCCGGGAGAAAAGGCAGTGTGTTGAACAAGAAATATCAAAGGCCGAAGAGTTGAAGTTCATATAAATCTTCCATTAGAATAGGATGCGTGGCGTGAGATCTGTAACTTCAGAGGATTGGTACTCCAGAAGAAAGAACGTGGAGGAGTGTTGGTCACAAGTCACCCGAAGCGGGGCAAAGGACGGATATCGACCGTTAATCGAGGAAAACATGTGGCGCTCGATATGTAACTCCAGGTATGGAGTACTTCAGTGAGAAAATACTTTGGAGCATTCAAAACTCTTGAACGTTGAAGTCCCGAACTGAATTAGGTTCATCAAAATATCTTAGGACATGCAGTGTCAGATTGTGAACTTCGAAGATTTGTCACTCCAGAGGATTTGTACGGTGGTTTCCTTGGCGCTTGTTGTCTTTGCGTCTGGTCATAACCCATGGTCATATGTGAGTATAGATGGATGGAAGGACCCAAAGAACTATGGAGAGGATATCTACCAGCTATGAGCTCGGCTTGGAGCATGGAGACCATGGATGGAAAGTTGTGGAAGAGTTGAATGGAATAGAGACCCTGAATGGATTAGTTGTCTGATGTGTTTTCATTAATCATAAATATGATTACATGCTTCATTGATCAAAATGCATGAAGTCTTAGCATAATTATAGTCATGAGGGAAAACAGGGTGTTACAGACTCTAGTATAAGAATTTCTTTTGTCTTTACTTCTATTTTTTCCTCTGCTTAGTGATGTTCCAAAGTCTGTACTTAAGGCTTAGAAGTACAGTGTCTAGGCATCCGAAAGTGAGTA
Source organism: Picea engelmannii (assembly GCA_009831015.1). Classification (NCBI taxonomy): domain Eukaryota; kingdom Viridiplantae; phylum Streptophyta; class Pinopsida; order Pinales; family Pinaceae; genus Picea; species Picea engelmannii. Next base: position 246,246 of record ML810854.1, read on the forward strand.
AGGGGTAGAGAAAGAATAAATGTCAACCTTCGGCAAAGGAAACTAGGGTTGATTTCTAGGTTGTTTTCTAGCTTCCAATTGTTCCTGGATGTTTATGTCCCTTTCAATCGTTGCCCACAAATGTTCCAGTTCGACTCGGGTAGTGGTTGTTTTAAGAATAGTATCAAAAATATTCAAGGCAATGTGTATTTGATCTGATAGTTCGAGTTCAATATTAGGCTGTATTGTCATAGGGACAGTCATAGAGGAACAAAATGATAAGAAAAACTCAAAGAAACTTTTAGATGTTGTCTCGATTTCAGTCATATAAAGGAGAGTTATAGCTCCAGTAGTGAAAACAGGGTGCAAACCAAAGGCCCTTTCCCGTAACTGAGTTATATTTCAATAAATGTGTATGAGGTGTAAGAAAAACATTAAGTTGTCTATCATGTGAGGCTCCTATCAAGGGAGAATCTCACTTATAAACAGAAGAAGAAAAGGATAAAGAAATAACCTGATGAAGCATAAAATATATATAGAAATCTAAAATGTTCACTGGTCTTATACCTACTGATAGCTGGTACAGAGGAAAAACGGTAAACGATATAGAAAACTAGAATTTATTCACTATAGTAGAGGTTGTACTAAATTATAGAGAAACATTCATCAGATACATATATGAAATGAAATGAAATATGAAATACAAGAAAACAAACTCATAACACAGTCTTGACGGAATCGAGAATCTTCGGATTTGGTTTGTATTAACTCTTGAGGGAGAAAAATCTCTATTACAATCGACCCAAAAAGGTCCAGCCTTTGTTCCTTCCTTCTATTGTATATTTATACAAATTTACATATGATGGAATCCCAATCATTCCAGGTTTTTCAGTTACAACAAGAAGGAGATCAATTGTTTCATTTCTTTATCCTATGTCTTTATTTGGTACCAGAAGCCTGCCCTCTCGCACGCTCGGTACAAGTGTTAGGAACCTACAATGTACCTTTTTGCTCACACCTTTTGCTACCATTACACCCTTTTTCCACTCACATTTAAACTTATATTATCACCTTACCCTATCTCTCCAGAGGTATACAACGTCTCTTCTCTTTACTATATGTTTAATCTATTTTGCATATAATTTTACATTACTCTCGTACTTAACCGTTGATCAGAAATATATAAGTGCTGAAACAGTTCGAACTGCAAATTAGCATTGAGGCCTGTTGCTAAAATAGTTAAAGCACGCAAACCCTGTGGCTGAAACAGTCCGTGGTCTACGATGCTGAAACAACAACTCACACAGAAGAAGTTGCTACACTCTCCATGGTCTACGATGCTGGAACAACAACTCACACAAGAAGAAGTTGCTACACTCTCCGTGGTCTATGATGCTGAAACAACAACTCAGTTGTTACACTCTCCATTGTCTACGATGCTGAAACAACAACTCACACAAGAAGAAGCCGCTACACTCTCCGTGATCTACGATGCTGAAACAACAACACAAAGTTGTTACACCGACCACAATAGCTGCACCTGGAGCCAGAATTAACCATCACTGCTGCGTGAGACCACGTGCTAAAACAGTCAGAACGCAAATCCCGTTGTTGAAATAGCCCGCGATTTGCGATGCTGAAACAACATACAACAACAGTAACAAGAAGATAAATAAAGAAGTTGTTACTCCAGCCACAACAGCAACACCTCACTCAACACCTATTCAACTATTGTAATAGCATTCTGTTACGGGAGACCAGGATATCCTATTCCTGTATAGAAATCTGATATGACTAAGAATAGGATTCAGATAGACACATGTAATTTGATGATCAAATTGTATCGAGAGGATTCTCCTCTTTAAATAAGGGGAAATCAACATTAGATAGGATCTTCTTCTGAACTAAGAAAGGATTTACAGAGAGGGACGTGTTTTACTTCAGATTGTAATATAACACAGTTGACAGATGAATAAAATATTGTTCTGTGTATTTCTCTCTAGTTCCTTTCGTTTCAGGGGAATCTTGTGAGAAGGGAGGGCCCACCTTCTTCACAAGATTCACCCATTAGCTTTGTAGTGTGTTAGTGTTATTTTTGTTCATGCCTTGATTAAATTTTGTTATGCTGAAACACTACTTTACTGAATTATGTTTTGCTGAAACACTACTTTACTCTGTCTCGCTGAAACTCTGTTTTACTGGTTGTCACATTGTTTTCATATAATTCATGCTTGGGTAACTGATAATCATTTTAGTTAGCAATCCTATTTGGTGAATCTATGAAAGCATGATAATCAGGGACAGGTGCTGAAGATTCCTGCTTGGGGAATAGGGTCCTGTTCTCTATTAGGAGATAGTTAGTCTTCAGTGTGTGTCAATCATTTTAGTTAGCAATGAGTTTATGAAAACGTGATAATCGGAAATAGGTGCTGAAGATTCCTTCGTGGGGAATAGGGTCCTGTTCTCTGTTAAGAGTTAGTTAGTCTTCAATGTGTGTTAATCATTTCAATTAGCAATGAATTCATGAAAGTGTGATAATCAGAAACAGGTGTTGAAGATTCCTGCTTGAGGAATAGGTTCTTGTTCTCTGTTACAAGATAGTTGGTCTTTCCTTTTTGCAATGGTTTGAAGGATTTATTCCTTAATGTAATCCAGGATTCTTTGGATAATCATTTCTTTAAACTTTGAACTCTGCAATAGGTAGGTTGCTTTCCTGTAATTCAAGTTAAAACTTCAAGGAAAGGTGTGATTAATATATTTTTACTACAACCCTAAGTTGCTTTTGAGATTGAGCATATATAGTGTGTGATTACCTTTGAAATAAATAGACTTCCCTGGGTTGACAATTTATGTAGCACTTGATTGTTTAATTAAATAAGCAATTATAGTGACCAGCAACAAGTAACACATTTCTTCACCAGTCGAGATATCAACCTTGAAGGTTCCGCTTGACAATTGGCCTAAAAAATGTAACAATCTCTGACTAATTGCGGAAACCTTTCTTCCATTTGTCGGTCTAGGGTGTCAACAGCACACAATTGCACTATAATCCATTTATCTATTTGAACTATGTCTGCCTGAGTTACTTGTGAGACTTCGACCGAATCTCTTTCTTCTTTCTCATTTATATCAAGTGAGAATTTCGCTATATTCATTTGGTTCAGTGTCTCAACATTGCTCTCACTATCAATTCCCAATAGACCTCCATCTATAGAACCGAAAGCCTCTTCACAAGATTTCCTTACTTTATTGGCTTGCAATTAGCCTTCTGATATGCTGCTCCCCCATTCTTTCAACAAAATATTACCTCGGGTCTGTTCCGAAATCGAAAACTCAGAACTATTTGCCAATTCACTGTTTGTTGTAGCTATTACAACCTTTTGAAATGCGACCCGAGATGCTCCAACTTCTCTCTCTATGAAAGATAAGTTTTTTGATATTTGATCAATAAGTAGACAATTGTCCAGAATCGTCTCTACCTTGACAAGTAAACCTTGTTGGGCTGCAGAAACCCTGCTCCGAATCTCCATAGCGTGGGACTGGAACATCCCGATATTTATAACTTGGCTTTCGACGAACTCTAATCTAACCTGTAGCTTCCCTATCAGGTCTCTTTGCTGGCCTACCTGTATTTGACTGGTCTGAGCTACCAGCTCTGCTTGTTCAAGATTAGCTTTGAGCAGCTCGATTTCCTTTTTATCGGCCATCCTTGCTTGTTCTATTCCTGTGTTTGCCTGGTCCTTGGCAGCTTCTTCTGTTGTGGCTAGTTTAGCTTCTAAGGTTTTGATGAGATGATATTTTTGCTTCAGCCGATTTTTCAAAACCCCGACTGAAAATTGGTTTGCCGTAGCATATGCCCCTAATGTTCCGGCTATTTCTGTCGCAAATTATTCTTTCTTCTTGTCTTTCCCATCGGTCAACACCTTAAATTTCTTGGTTGTTGATCCCTCTTCTTGATAGAATTCTCTTTTTACCATAGCTTTTCTCTTCTTATCAAAAAAGAACTCATTTGGAGGGAGCTCCTCCATCCTTATAGGTCTCAATTCCTCATTGAAAATCCACCCTGCATCTATGTTCCCTTGAGTTGACTGTAAGGGAGTAATGGAGGCAATGGGATCTCTGATTTGCTTAGTTGACTGCCCTGGAGTGGTAACTGGAGTCTGCTTTTTCGGTGGATCGAGAGTTTTTATTTCTGGTTTCGGACTCTTAGTTTTCTCCTCCATGTCCTGGTGTTCTTCTTGTTTGGGCGCCGAATCTTTTGAGCCTTCGGCTTCTTTTTGCTGCACCTCTATTGTTATTGGATTTTCACCCTGCAATACTGGGGGAAGACAAGTCCACCGATGTTCCTGGAATTTTAAAACATCGGTCCTTTCTTCAAGAGCCAAGGCTTGTATCTGAGCCAAAACCTCGGCATAAGATCTCGTGCCTTAGAAAATTTCATCCGAGGGAGAATTTTCATGCTCAAACCTTTTAAGCCCACAATTGGCTAAGTGGTTACTTATGACCCTATGTGCATTGTGCTTCTTGAATTCAACATGAACCAATTTCAGGTCTTCTAGGGCTACTGCCTCAGCTTTGGCATGCCGGATATGTAACAAAGAGTATGTATGTATATGAATAGGAAAAGGTGGCCATACCTTTTTAGAATATCCCTTAAGCTCTTTGCTTATGCCACCGATTACGGTTTGTCTGGCAATCTCATGGCAAGCCAGCATATCAGGTATGAATAATGGCAAGGCATTCGAAGGAACAAAAGTGTCGAAAACCCTGAGATATGAAAATTCTGCTTCCACGTACCAATCGGCTATACTGCTCAGATTTACCGCGATACTGTACGAGATCCTGGGTGGCGGGTCGTCGAAGATAGTGACATGCAGCGGTACCATCACCCAGCTAAAGATTTCATATACAAAATCTGAAGCTTTGTCTTCCCACAGCTTTGAATGGTAGATGTGTATGGGCTCATCTTCCGATGGAGTCCAGCTCCAACTCATTAAAGGAAAAGGCATCAGAAAACACATGACATCCATGATATACGCAAACATAAAGAACGAAGTGATGTTTCCTCTCTCCTTCTGCGCTCGATACTATGTAACTAGATTGGTCAAACTATCAGATAGTAGTTTAGCCCATTCGAAGGAACAGCCTTCGGTGACCGAATGAATTTGAGGCACCCACTGAAGGAAAAAATGTGTGGTTTCCTCTCTCCCATATAATCTGCAGGTCATCATAGCCACATATTTGAACTGTGGTTCTAGAGAAGATATTGAATATATACCATTACTGTCCGCCCTGAACTTCACAGGGTGTGAAACCCAATCTTTGATTAAAATGGACATAGTCTTGTCATATTGCACACATTCCTTCTATTTGAAATTCTCCAAGAATTCGACATTGTATGTAAGGTCTGACACAGTTGGCAACTTGTACATAGCCTACAATTGTTCGGGTCTGAAAGTCCCAATGGTGACCTTTTGCTCATTGACAATGGTTCTAGTTGGTATATCTACATGCTCTAATGCCCACCGGATCATATCGTAGTAAGGGAGCAGACGTGGCTTGGCCGCTAATTTATGCATTTGATCCTGGATGATGATCTTATACCTTGTGACCAAATCGTCTTTTTCATTTTCACTGGAATCATCTGAAACATCTACCAATTCAGATTGTAGAACCTCAGAAATATATGACTAGGTCCTGATAGAGTCGACACTTCGAGGTGAAGTATTAGAAACGTTGTCTGAACCTTGTCCTGAAACCTCAACAGTGGCTTTAGACGCTTTTCGCAAGGCCATGGCGGGGGATTCTACTTTATCTCTCCTACTATAACAATATGTATACATACAGAAATTGGTTCGCTCGCGAAAAGTTGGCTCTGCGTAAAATAGAAATGAAATTTGAGACAACAAATAAAAGATCCATGTTTTCGACTATTTAAAACTAGGTCATCCTTACGGACAAAATGGTCAAATCATTCTTAAGTTTAGCAATAAAAAACGAAATCCTTACTTGTCAATTCACCTCATTTCTAATTACTGTCATAAATTTTGACAGTTCATAATGCAATTTGGCGGAAAGAAAGTTTAAAATCGCCTCAGAGACTGTGCATATTAATTTTTGTATTAAAACAATAAAAATGTTGGCTTAGCTTAGTTAATCAGGCCTTTTTAAATGTTAATTAATCTTTCGCCAATCGCCTCATCGTGAGCTTTTGCTTTAACCCTTTGAACCTCTAAGACCCGAGACTGTGACAATTAGCTTTGGTTAATAAAAAATGTAACCATGATTAGGTGTTTAATTGATTATGTTGTTATTTATATTGCATCTTCGCGACTCGGGGATTCGAATGTATAACTTCCAGGAGGCTTGTATGCCGAGTTGCAAAATCGCGAGATCGCGATGATATGATTTGATTAAATTGGAGGGTAAAAATGGATTAAGTGTTTAATTAATTTCATTTTTATTTATATCGTGACTTCACGACTCGTGGCTTCGAAGGTATAATTTTTGAAGGAAAATACGCCGAGTTGCGAATTCTTGACAGAGCTTAACCGCGGCTGAACTTTTTGCCTTTAACATTAACCTGGGTTACTAAAACAAGAATCTCGTGGTTTCGGCTATCAGGGTTACGACGATAAGACTTTTGGAGCTAGCAAATGCCGAGACACGAAATCTCGATGATGCTTAGCTGCGGTTTAGAGTATTTTTACTCTTGGTAATGATCTGGGTAAACCTTTTTCTTAAAACTAGTTTGTTGTTTCGCCCCTCGGGACTTGTAAACTATGTGATCTATAACTTCCGACATGCGACATCCCGAGTTAAAAAGGAGAGAATTGTTTAAACGATTAAAATAAAATAAATCATGCCCTAAGAGTATGATATCCATCATTGTTTGCATGATGAGACTTCTGAGATTTTGGGAAAAAATAAAGGAAAATATGAAAACCAGCTTTCAAATTCAAGCATTCAAATATGAAATTTTAAACAAGCTAGAAAAACAAAGGCGGCTCCAACATAGGCTCCAACTAGGGATCTTGTTTTCCTGCAAGACGGGAAGAACAGGAGACCACATGCCTATATTGGGTAAATGGAGTCAATGGATTTAATCCAGCGAAAATGTTCCTTAGAACAAGATACCAAAGGGGAAAGGGACTTCGTCTTTTACCTTCGAAAAGATTTCAAAACTCATATACTTTTTTCACTTAGTTGTAGTCCCTTTCACGACTTTCTCCTTCCCGTTACTGAATTTAGGTCTGCATTAAGACAATCAAAACAGTTCTAGGAGACCCAATAGATCTTGTGGCTATCGTCTTGCATCAAAAGAAGAAAATTATATGTTTTTAATCAGGAAGCCCTGTCTGAACTTGGGATGTATATCAGGTTATAAAAGGAATTGGTTACCAGTTTAGAGTGATATTCATGTATAACAACCTTACAAATATCTCAGATATTGCTTCACTACGAGCGAGCCTGTTTAGTACCCCAATGAAGTTATCTGGCCCTTTTTACTGAATTTCCTTTCACCACTTCAGAATATATTTATGCATTTAAATGCTGAGACGAGGGCAATCATTTCTAAATTTCCTTTTATCATCTTTTGGACTAGATGGGGGAAATCATTTCTGAATTTCCTTTCACCACCTGTCTTATAATTTGCTTTTTTAGAACGCGAATATGGGGGAAATCAGTTTATATGAGGGCTGATATCTGTGTAATATTTTGCATTATAGGTCTGTCAAATTACTTTAATTACTCGGTACCAACCTTCCCTTAACTTTCACAACACCTTCGTTCGCAAGGAGAAAGGGAAAAATTAAATTTTTTGGGGTGTTCTATTTGAGCAAGCCTCAATCCTCCGAAACTTTTGAAAAACCTAGAAAAGTCAGGATCACTTAAGCGTCACTTTGTTTAGCAAGGGACCAAGGAGTTGTGAAGACTAGCTATACTTTTCACAATTTGCTTTGAAGTTCTCGAGGTTAAAATGCAATCTCTTCTCCCTACATATGCTTAAACCAGAAGATGTTGGCTTTTCAAAGGTAAACCAGAAAACAGAAAAGGGTGACAGATGGAGATCTATAAACTAAAAAACAGAGGTCAAAAAATCAAAACTAACTCTTGAAAATATTTTTCGGGGGCGCTTTACTTTGAGTGACTTGTTTATTTCATCTTATTCTTTCGTAAACGATTAACCATGGAAATGTTCTTTTATTTATTAGTTCAGACGATATTGTTGTATTTTATGAGGTTATCTTGGTTTTATTTGATATCCCTTCAGAACAGGTCTTTTAGGAAATCTCACCTTTACCTTACCGTTTCATTTTCTTACCAAAATATCAAAAATCTTTTTTATCACCTGTTTAAGCCAATTTATTTTCCAATACACGAATTTTTGTTTACTTCTCCTACTCGTTTTGTTTGCAGTTGGAATCTTGTAAAAGGAAAATATGAAGGTTATCAAGGCTTTTTGAAAGGTGTCGAAAATTTACGAAAGGAAAAGAAAATCACAATAGCAATGCGTAATGAAATATATATAGATATGTAAAAGATTCTATATATGAAATATGCAGAATTAAATTTATTTTTTTATTTATTTTTATTTTTTTGGCCACTGCTTATGTCATATAATGCTTCTTGTAATGCCCGTTGACAGGAGCATTGAGGATTTCACCGTCTAGATTTTATAGCAGGAAATAATTTTTTCCTTCAAGAGATGAGACTCTGAATGGCCCATACCAGAGGTGATCGAATTTACGATGTTTCATTGTTTCTTCCCTCCTTGCATCCCACCTTAAAACTAAATCACCCAGGAGAAAATCTTTGTCCTTTGCCCTACGGTCGAATAATGCCTTCATGTTGTCTTGATACTTCTGCAACCTTTCATCTACTTCGACCCTGTGTTGTTGAACTTCGATTAGTTGGTTTATCCTCCTGGTGACATGATTAGGTTCTTCTTTCTGATCTTGCCATAGTTTCATCATGGGGAGCGCTAAATTTATAGGTAACACTGCATTTGTCCCATATACCATATGAAAGGGGAAATGCCGATAGAATTTTTAGTGCCTATGCGATTCGCCCACAAGGCGTATTTTAAATGCACATGCCAAGACCTTTTGTTTTCATCCAACACTTTCTTATTTATATTGATCAGGCTCTTGTTAGACGACTGGACCAGTCCATTTCCTTGGGGGTAGTACGCTGTAGAATGGCCAAGAACGATATTATACTTTTGGCAGAAGCTGATCATAGCCATAGATTTGAAATCCTAGGCATTATCGGTGACTATCTTTCCGGGGCAACCAAATCTTGACAAGATATTGTCTTCTAAGAAATCTATTACCACCGAGTCAGTTGCCCTTTTGGTTGGAATTGCTTCCACCCATTTAGTAAAGTAGTCTATGGCAGTTAAGATCCACTTATGTTGGGTGCTAGAATGTGGATTAATCTCTCCTATAAAATCTAGCCCCCATTGTTGAAAAGGGGCTTCAGTTTTGACTGGAACTAAAGGTAGTGCCAAGAGTTTATGTTTTCCTGCAAATAGCTGACAAGGGTTACAGGCTTGTACCTTGGCATTCATGTTTGAGAAACGTTTTGGCCAGTAATACCCAGCCCTCAGAATTTTGTAAGATGTGGCCCTCCAAGCGTGATGTCCTCCACATACTCCTTCGTGAAATTCACTTATAACCCTTTCTATTTCCGATTCGACTAAGAATATTAACAAGAAACCGAGTGGGTCTTTCCAATATAGTTGATTTTCATCAATACAATACTTAACCGCATGAAGCTTTAAATTCCTGGATTTTGATGGTGATAGTTCACTCGAGAATTTTAGAGTCAGCAGGTAGGATACTATGTTCCTATACCATTCTGATGATACGAACTTCTCCTCAATCTTAATTGCATTTGTTCATTCATTGAGCTCGTTTATGTTCATGTCTTCCTCACCTTCTTGTAGGCAGTTTATATTCAGAGCTCTGATATTTGATTCAGCCAAAAGTTTTGCCAGGCCTTATCCCTTTATCAGTTTAGTAGGTTTGATTTCCAGGTCAAATTCTTGAATCTTGGCAAGCCATCGTCCTCTTTTCCCATCGTTGTCTGGTTGTACCAAAATATCTTTCACAGAACTTGTAGGTACGTATGCGATTATCTTGGAGTGTAATACATATGTTCTAAATGCCTTCAGTTCTTTTACCATGGTGTACGCTTGTTTTTCTATTATATCATATTTAAGTTCTACGTATCTGAGACTCTTGCTAAAAAAGGCGATTGGTTGTTCAAAACCCTCTTCATTCTTTTGGAGGAGCACCGCAGCAATCGTGTGCTCGGAGGCAAACGAGAAAATAAGAAAATATTTTAGATAATCGGGGCTTGCCAATACAGGTGCCTCGGCTATGAATTTCTTAATGTGTTCGAATGATGCTTTGGCCTTTGTTGTCCGCTTTACTTCGTTGTTCTTTTTCATCATATCTGTGATCAATTTTATAATTTCAGTGAAATTTGGGATAAATCTTCGTAAAAAAATTATTTTTTCTAAGAAAGATTGAAATTTTTTTACATTTCTAGGAATGTTTATAGTGTCTATCGCTTCAACCCTCTTAGGATCAATCTTAATTCCATCCTTAGATACAATATGACCCAAAAGTTTACCTTCTTGCATGGCGAAGTGTGATTTCTTGGGGTTTAAGGACAGACCAAACCTGTGACATTTTTCGAATGTTTGTTTAAGATGTACCAAATGCTCTTCATCAGATTTGGAGAAAACCATTAAATCATCGAGATAGATGACCACGAACTTATCCCTCTCTCCGATGAAAGCGATGTCCATAGCGCGTTGGAACGTGGCTCCTGCATTCATCAAACCGAAAGGCATTTTATCATACATGAACGTACCCCAAGGGGTAGTAAAAGCTGTTTTTTCTTTATCTTGTTCATTCATGGAAATTTGATTATATCCAGAGAAACCGTCAATCATAGACATTCTGTTCGCCCCAACTACCCTTTATAGCACATGATCCATTTTAGGTAGCGGATAGTTGTCTTTAAGAGAGGATTTATTTAGATTTCTGAAATCCACGCACAGTCTAATTTCCCCATTCTTTTTTCTGATCGGGACCAAGTTTTCCACCCAGTCGGAATATCTCAGAGGTACTATAGTTTTTGCCTCTAAAAGTTTCTTCACTTCTCTCTCAACCACAGGCAATAAAATGGTGTTGATCTGCCTAAGATTTTGTCTAAAGGGTTTGACCCTAGGCTTTAGAGGTATCTTGTGGTCGATCATGGTAGTGTTGTAGGTTCTTAACTCGTCGTAAGACCAGGCGAAAACATATTTAAATTGTCTGAGTAGGTCCTTATACTTGCCTTTTATTTCAGGGGGAAGGAGTTTAGATATTTTAACCATTCTAGACTCTTCTTTGGTTCCTATGTCACAGTCCTCAACCTCTTTTGGTTGGGGTTGTAAGGTGGATTTTACAGGTATGTCGTTTTGATCAAAAATTCTTTCCAGAGGGATCAGTCCTTTCAGAATCTGGTTATTTTTTAGGACCAACATGCGATGATTTGCGATTTTGTCTTGGAAAGCTTGAGGGTCCTCCCCTTCTTGCATGATCCATATATGGTCATTTTGATTTTCTTGATCTACGTGAGTTTCGGAAAATTCACCTACTGCTTGAAGAAACTTCTTAATTTGTTCATCATCCTCAAAAACTTGTTAGTGCTGGATATTATTCGGTATAGATGGTCTGTGTCTTATCTCTATGTGATACTTCAATTTAAAAGTTGTAGGAGGAGTGAAAGTTGAAGATGCTTTAGCTAATGCATCAGCTTGTAAGTTTTCTGTGCGTGGGATGAAGTGGACATTTATAGATGAGAAAAAGTTTTCCATCAGATCCTAGGCATAATTTATGTATGATCTTAATCTGGGATGCTTGGCTTGGTATTGCTGATTTATTTGCTTGACTATCAGCTCCGCATCTCCATATACCTCTAGGTTTTTTATTTTTAGCCTCCTGGCATCCTCTAATCCTAAGACCAAGGCTTCATATTCACATACATTGTTAGTATAATCTATATCCCATTGTAGTCTGTAGGAAAAAGGGACAACGAACCTTTCTTCAGGTGCCACAAAAAGCACTCCTACACCAACCCCTTCGCAAGACGAGGCACCGTAAAAAAACATTTTTTAGATACCGATGCTACACATATCTTCGGTCATGTAACCTGACTCTTCGTGATCTATATCGTTTTCCTCTGTGCAACCATCTAAACCGTCGTCAAAAGATAAGATACAATTTCCTAAATCTTGATCTGCAATGTAAATAGTGAAATTGTTCAGATTTTGAGGGTCGCTTATTGTATATGCTAACCTCGTCTCCATGTACAACCGAGTAAATTTCCCATCGAACACAGGAATCATGGCGTATGTCATATCCAGTTGAAGAGAACCCCCCGGCTTGGCTCCCCATGACCTAGACAACAGTAAGCCGTACTTGGGGGGAATATCAGCAATGACCACATCCATCAAGATACTCTTAACTGGGAATTGTGCCAGGGTGACTACTAAATCCTTTATCATTCCCATACACTTAACTTTTCTCAAATCAAATGATTAAAGATTTCCGTAAGGTCTGGTGATTTGGAGACCCAATTTGTCCATAATAATTTTAGGCATCACGTTATGTGAGGCTTCAGAGTCTAGCATGCAATTATGTAGCAGTTGATCATACACATTTAAGGTGATATAAAAGGGAGAAAAAGTGTCTTTGGCCCCTTCAAAATGTGGACCAAAAGTGATGTTGGGCTTATCATCTTCCAGGTTCAAAACATCAGATTGGATTTCTAGCTCTGAAACACATATCACTTTGGTAATCTACTTTCGATAAATTGTTTTTTTTGCTAACTCTACCAGAGGAATTGGTATCTTAATTTTATTTATCTCGTTTTCGAAACTGAAAACTCTGCTCACCTTGTCTGTTTCTCTAGTTGGGACTTCCAAATCCTTCTTTTCCAAATTATTTGTCTGGACTGCCTTATTACTCATGATTTTTGTTAAAGGTGTATTTGTATTAACTGCTTTGGTTTCCTGTGTTTTAGTCTCAACCTTTTCTACTTCGGGTTCTTGCGCGTTTACTACTTTCACTTTGTTGTTAGGTAACACCGTTTCTTCTGGGGTAGGCTCATAAGTTTGACCTCTCGGGAGAATTTTCTTAGGTTGAGTAGTTGAAATAGGCTTACCCTTAGATCTCAAGTTATACCTAGGTTGGACCTCGACCATTATCATACCAGTTTCTTCTTGATAACTACAAAGGTCAGTATAATCTCTTTCTTCACCTTCAATAGATGATTGTTGAGTGTTCAGAGATTTTTCATAATCCTCTCTAGTCAGATAAGGTTGTGTGCATTCATCACCCAAGTTCGTGACATCATCATCTGAATCTCCGAAATCTTTGATATCATTTCCTCCTATAAAATTTTCATTCTTTAGGGGAGTTTGTATTTTCTGATCTTCGTTTTTTATCTGTCTTTGCTGATTTGGGGGATTGGGATTCTTCCTAAAATCCTTTTTGGTGAAAGAATCGGCTTTGGCTTGTTCTAGCTCCATTCTGGATATCTTATTAGACAGTTTCTTAATTACCCTGGCCATATCGTCTACTTTGTCATCTGTGTATCTATTAGACCCTGCCAACCCTGCTTGTTCTCTAAAGCATCTAGTTTCTCAGTTTCCCGCTTCTACTTTAGCTTTTAACTTACCAGAAGCCATCATATTTGACTCAATTTCTACAACGTCATCTTGCATTTGGTTTGGAGTAGCTCCCCTTCTTTCTCGTAAAAGAAGTGAAAAATCTGGTTCGAAAGCCCCCGCGAAAGTTACTTTGGCTGCGGGTTGGGACGGTTTAGCCTCGGTTGGGATTTTGTTATACAACTTGTTGAATCTTTGAATAAACTCCATAACTATTTCTTAATTCTTTTTTCTTAAAGACCCAAACTCGGTTAAATAGTATAGGTGGTCCTTTCTTTTGCCCCATTGTCTAAGGAAAGCATCTTCTAAGGCATCATAGGACAAGATAGATCCTGCAGGTAGACTCTGAAACCAAGTTCGGACCTGACCTTCAAATGTTTGGATGAGAAGCCTCGAATTCACATATTCATGTTCGAGACCTAGGATGTCTGTGAATTGATCAAAGAAATTTATGTGTTCAGCTGCGGTCAGATCTCCTTCCCCAGTGAATTTTGGCAAATTTTTTATATAATTTTTGGGAAGGTCATGCAAAGGAACAGGCAACACCAAAGGAGCGTATCTTGCTGCCACTTTAGCAAACACTCTGGGAAGGGGGGCAGGCCCCTGGCCTCCAACTCCTCCCCCAGGAGCACCTCCACCTCCTCCTCCGACAACCCCTCCACCTCCCCCTCCGACAACTGCCATCGTTATTAGTGGAAAGTTGTAAAGGGGGTTTTGGAAGATTAAAAGTGAATCTTTACTTTCTTCATGGGGCGGAAAATCCAAGGATGAATGGTAAGGGATACAAGGGCTTGGCTCTTCGAACTTGCAAGAGATGTAGTCAGGGGAACCAATGGGTGTGGAAACTGGATGTGTGAAATATTCTTCGAGACTATGTGAGGTCGCGAAATTCAACTGAAGAGTCGACGATATATCGACATTAGATAAATTTTCTATAGGACTTTTTCCTTTATGTTCTACAGAGGTTATCGGACAAGTTTCGCTTCTAACATCGAAGCAGTTTGATGTTAGATCCTTAGTGTCAAAAAGAGGGCTATGTGAATTTGAAGGTTCAGAAGAAGTCTTGGTCTTCAGTTGTGGGTATTTAAGCTGATAGACTACAGGGGTCGGCTTAAGAGAGCCTCTTGCCTTTAAAATCTTCTCAGGATCGGTAACGGGTGTGGTCTGTTTACCATTCGGGTTTTTCCTGGTATTTCTTCGTCTGGATGTTAGCTTATTAATTGTGGATTCGCCAAGTGAAAGATTGGAAAGCCTTTAAAAGGTGTGCACTCTTTGTTCACTATCAAAGGGTGGCACTTTCAACGAAAAAATGTCGTTTTCCCAGGGAAAAATATTTCGTAACTTCGCTCCCCAATAGCAGCGCCAAAAAGATGTTGTTCCAGAGTCTATAGTTAATGCTTAGAAGTACAGTGTATAGGCATCCAAAAGTGAGTAAGGGGTAGAGAAAGAAGAAATGTCAACCTTCGACAAAGGAAACTAGGGTTGATTTCTAGGTTGTTGTCCAGCTTCCAATTGTTCCTGGATGTTTATGTCCCTTTTAATCGTTGCCCACGAACGTTCCAAATCGACCTAGGTAGTGGTTGTTTTAAGAATAGTATCAAAAAGATTCAAGGCAATGTGTGTTTGATCTGATAGTCCGGGTTCAATATTAGGTTGTCTTGTCATAGGGACAGTCATAGAGGAACAAAATGATAAGAAAAACTCAAAGAAACTTTTAGATGTTGTCTCGATTTCGGTCGTATAAAGGAGAGTTATAGATCTAGTAGTGAAAACAGGGTGCAAACCAAAGGCCCTTTCCCGTAACTGAGTTATATTTCAATAAATGTGTATGAGGTGTAAGAAAAACATTAAGTTGTCTATCATGTAAGGCTCCTATCAAGGGAGAATCTCACTTATAAACAGAAGAAGAAAAGGATAAAGAAATAACCTAATGAAGCATAAAATATATATAGAAATATAAAATGTTCACTAGTCTTATACCTACTGATAGCTGGTACAGAGGAAAAATGGTAAATGATATAGAAAACTAGAATTTATTCACTATAGTAGAGGTTGTACTAAATTATAGTGAAACATTCATCAGATACATATATGAAATGAAATGAAATATAAAATACAAGGAAACAAACTCATAGCACAGTCTTGACGGAATCGAGAATCTTTGGATTTGATTTGTATTAACTCTCGAGGGAGAAAAATCTCTATTACAATCGACCCAAAAAGGTCCATCCTTTGTTCCTTCCTTCTATTGTATATTTATACAAATTTACATGTGATGGAATCCCAATCGTTCCAGGATTTTTGGTTACAACGATAAGGAGATCAATCATTTCATTTCTTTATCCTATGTCTTTATTTAGTACCAGAAGCCTTCCCTCTTGCATGCTCGGTACAAGTAACACATTTCTCCACCAGCCGAGATATCAACCTTGAAGGTTCCGCTTGACAATTGGCCTAAAAAATGTAACAATCTCTAACTAATTGCGGCAACCTTTCTTCCATCTGTCGGTCTAGGGTGTCAACAGCGCACAATTGCACACTTGGTTTAATAATCCATTTATCTATTTGAACTATGTCTCCTTGAGTTACTTGTGAGAGTTCGACCGAATCTCTTTCTTCTTTCTCATTTATATCAAGCGAGAATTTCGCTATATTCATTTGGTTCAGTGTCTCAACATTGCTCTCACTATCAATCCCCAACAGACCTCCATCTATAGAACCGAAAGCCTCTTCACAGGATTTCCTTACTTTCTTGGCTTGCAATTTGCCTTCTGATATGTTGCGTCCCCATTCTTTCAACAAAATATTACCTCGGGTCTGTTCCGAAATGGAAAACTCAGAACTATTTGTCAATTCACTGTTTGTTGTAGCTATTACAGCATTTTGAAATGTGACCCGAGCTGCTCCATCTTCTCTCTCTCTGACAGATAAGTTTTCTGATACTTGATCAATAAGCAGACAATTGTCCTGAATCGTCTCTTCCTTGGCAGGTAAACTTCACTGGGCTGCAGAAACCTTGCTCCGAATCTCCATATCCTGGGATTGGAACATCCCGATATTTATAACTTGGCTTTCGCCGAACTCTAATGTAACCTGTATCTACCCTATCAGGTATCTTTGTTGGCCTACCTGTATTTGACTAGTTTGAGCTACCAGCTCTACTTGTTAGAGCTTAGCTTTGAGCAACTCGATTTCCTTTTTATCGGCCATCCTTGCTTGTTCTATTCTTATGTTTGCCTCGTCCTTGGCAGCTTCTTCTGTTGTGGCTAGTTTAGCTTCTAAGGTTTTGATGAGATGATATTTTCGCTTCAGCTGATTTTTCAAAACCTCGACTGAAAATTGGTTTTCTGTAGCATATGCCCCTAATGTCCAGCTATTTTTGTCACGAATTCTTCTTTCTTCTTGTCTTTCCCATCAGTCAACACCTTAAATTTCTTGGTTGTTGATCGTTCTTCTTGATAGAATTCTCTTTTTACCATAGCTTTTCTCTTCTTATAAAAAAAGAACTCATTTGGAGGGAGCTCCTCCATCCTTATAGGTCTCAATTCCTCATTGAAAATCCACCCTGCATCTATGTTCCCTTGAGTTGACTGTAAGGGAGTAATGGAGGCAATGGGATCTTTGATTTTCTTAGCTGACTGGCCTGGAGTGGTAATTGGAGTCTGCTTTTTTGGCAGATCAGGAGTTTTTATTTCTGGTTTCAGACTCTTAGTTTGCTCCTCCATGTCCTGGTGTTCTTCTTGTTTAGGCGCTGAATCTTTTGAGCCTTCGGCTTCTTTTTGATGCACCTCTACTGTTATTGGATTTTCACCCCGCAATACTGGGGGAAGACAACTTCGTCGATGTTCTTGGAATTTTAAAACATCGGCCCTTTCTTCAGGAGCCAGGGCTTGTACCCGAGCCAAAACCTCAACATAAGATCTCATGCCTTGGGAAATGTCATCTGAGGGTGAATTTTCATGCTCAAACCTTTTAAGCCCGCAATTGGCTAAGTGGTTACTTACGACCCTATGTGCATCGTTCTTCTTGAATTCAACATGAACCAATTTTAGGTCTTCCAGGGCTGCTGCCTCAACTTTGGCATGCCCAAAATCTAACAAAGAATATGAATGTAGATGAATAGGAAAAGGTGGCCATACCTTTTTAGAATATCCCTTAAGCTCTTTGCTTATGCCACCGATTACGGTTTGTCTGACAATCTCACGACAATCCAACCTATAGGGTATGAATAATGGCAAGGCATTCGGAGGAACAGAAGCGCCGAAAACCCTGAGATATGAAAATTTTACTTCCACGTACTAGTCGGCTATACTGCTCAGATTTACCGCGATATTGTCCGAGATCCTGGGTGGCGGGTGGCCAAATATAGTGACATGCAGCGGTACCATCACCCGGTTAAATATTTCATATACAAAATCTGAAGCTTTGTCTTCCCACAGCTTTGAATGGTAGATGTGGATGGGCTCAGCTTCCAATGGAGTCCAGCTCCAACTCATTAAAGGAAAATTTGTCAGAAAACACACAGCGTCCATGATATACGCGAACATAAAGAACGAAGCGATCTTTCCGCTCTCCTTCTGTGCTCGATACTCTGTAACTTGATTGGTCAAACTATCAGATAGTAGTTTAGCCCAGTTGAAGGAAAAACCTTCAACGACCGAATGAATTAGAGGCACCCACTGAAGGAAAAAATGTGTGGTGTCCTCTCTCCCATATAATCTGTAGGTCATCATAGCCACATATTTGAACTGTGGTTCCAGAGAAGATATTGAATATATACCATTACTGTCTGCCCTGAACTTCACAGGGTGTGAAACCCAATCTTTGATTAAACTGGACATAGTCTTGTCATATTGCACACATTCCTTTTGCTTGAAATTCTCCAAGAATTCAGCATTGTATGTAAGGTCTGACACGACCGACAACTTGAACATAGCCTACAATTGTTCAGGTCTGAAAGTCCCAATGGTGACCTTCTACTCGTTGACGATGGTTCTGGTTGGTATATCTACATGGTCTAATGCCCACCAAATCATATCGTAGTAAGGGAACAGATGTGGCCTGGCCGCTACTTTATGCATTTGAGCCTAGACGACGATCTTATACTTGGTGACCAGGTCGTCTTTTTCATTTTCACTGGAATCATCCGAAACATCTACCAATTCAGACTGTAGAACCTCAGAAATATATGACCAGGTCCTGACAGAGTCGACACTTCGAGGTGAAGTATCAGAAACGTTGTCTGAACCTTTTCCTGAAACCTGAACAGTGGCTTTAGACGCTTTTTGCAGGGCCATGGCAGGGGATTCTACTTTACCTCTCCTGCGATAAAAATATGTATACATATAGAAATTAGTTCGCTCGTGAAAAGTTGGCTCTGCGTAAAATAGAAATGAAATTTGAGACAACAAATAGAAGATCCATGTTTTCTACTATTTAAAACTAGGTCGTCCTTAGGGATAGAATGGTCAAATCATTCTTAAGTTTAGAAATAAAAACCAAATCCTTACTTGTCAATTCGCCTCATTTCTAATTACTGTCATAGATTCTGACAGTTCATAATGCGAGTTGGTAGAAAGAAAGTTTAAAATCGCCTCGGAGACTGTGCATATTAATTTTCGTATTAAAACAATGAAAATATTGGCTTAGCTTAGTTAATCAGGCCTTTTTAAATGTTAATTAATCTTTTGGCACTCACCTCATCGTGAGCTTTCACTTTAACCCTTTGAACCTCTAAGACCCGAGACTACGACAATTAGCTTTGGTTAATAAAAAATGTAACCATGATTAGGCGTTTAATTGATTACGTTGTTATTTATATCATGGCTTAGCGACTCGGGGCTTCGAAGGTATAACTTCTAGGAGGCTTGTATGCCGAGTTGCAAAATCACAAGATTGCGATGATATAATTTGATTAAATTGTAGGGTAAAACCGGATTAAGTGTTTAATTAATTTTGTTTTTATTTATATTGTGACTTCGTGACTCGGGGCTTCGAAGGTATAATTTTTGAAGGAAAATACGCCGAGTTGCGAATTCTCGACAGAGCTTAACCGCGGCTGAACTTTTTACCTTTAACATTAACCCGGGTTATTAAAACAAGAATCTTGCGGTTTTGGCTATTGGGGTTACGATGGTAAGACTTTTAGAGCTAGCAAACATCGAGACACGAAATCCTGATGATGCTTAACTGCGGTTTAGAGTATTTTTACTCTTGGTAATGATCTGGGTAAACCTTTTTTTTAAAACTAGTTCGTCGTTTCGCCCCTCGGGACTTGTAAACTATGTTATCTATAACTTCTGACATGCGACATCCCGAGGTAAAAAGGAGAGACTTGTTTAAACGATTAGAAGAAAATAAACCGTGCTTTAAAAGTATGATAGCCATCATTGTTTGCGTGATGACATTTCTGAGATTTTGGGAAAAATTAAAGGAAAATGTGAAAACTAGCTTTCGACTTCAAGCATTCAGATATGAAATTTTAAACAGGCTAGAAAAACAAAGGAGGCTCCAACACTTAGCACGCTTTTCTTGATTTAATGTTTAGCTCTTGTTATTAAACTCGTATGGGGAATTATTTTCAATGTTTCTTTGCAATCAAGCTACGATGGTGATAAGTCTAGCAACAATTCATTTTGTAGAATAATGTTTCTTTAGATCTAGCAAATAATATTAGTCTTTGAATATTCTTCTAAGGGATACTACATTATTTTTTCTTGAATAACTAATAGCGTTCTTATTTGACGTTAGATATATAGCCAGGCTGTAATAAGGAAATGGAATAAAATATATTGATCTAAGAATATGTATAGTTATAAGTGTCTAATAGTTCCAAATCAGAGTTTTATAGCAAGTGCATCAGACTAAAGGAAGACATCCTAATGGAAAAAGTAAATTTTAGAAAAAAACAGATATGAAAAAAGTAAATTTTAGAAAAAAACTAGATATGCAAGATATGCACATTTCCATATTCAAATTTAATGTGATTCATGCGTAAAATAACATATTTTCCATGTGCCCACTGGCAACAATTGGTGTTGCAAGTGGACACATAGAAAATCTAGATAAAGAACTTTGGGAATGGGTCCTTCGGTATTTTAGAGGCATGAGTATCACTTACAGTGGTTGCGATGATTTAGTTTGTATTTTTATTTATTTATATATTGCATGGAATTTGGACAAGAGAAGATCTACCTCAGTTTATGTCTCGCATGAATGCAAGGATCTATTGGGTAAGTTTGGAAAAATACAAGATAAGGTGTTATGTGGTAGTCAAAGTGTTGTTCTTTTGAATAACAATCTAGTGTATCAAAATGGCACAAGACATCATTTTGTATGATAGGTTATTTATGGAGGAGGAGTGATTCCTGATAGAGAAAATTGTGTAGACATGTTCACGAAACCACTATTGTTAGAGAAGTTATGGTGGTGCTTGGCTTCTATTGGCTTGCAAAAAAGGTGATGAATGAACCTCAGAAAGGTAATTAGGTAAATTGTTGTCAAGGTTGAGATTTTTGAATCTGTGACAACTTCCAAAAAAGTTTCAATAATATTTAAGCTATAACTCAACTTATCAACCCAATAATTTTATATGGAGGTTAGAAAATTAATTCAGTCGGTGGAAGCACTATGTAACCCACAAAGGCCAAATAGATATGAGAGCAAGTAAGCCTGTTGTTGAGCTTTTGTAATCTCCAGATTGATAAATAATAATATTGATTTCCATTGTCATGCAGATATTTCCTTGCTAAGTGTTTTACCACGTAAAATCATTGTCTCTTGTGTGATTGTTGTTTTCCATATTCCCTCTTGTTTTCTACTATAAATTCTTGTTTTTTCTTCTGTTTCACAACATGTTCTTGTTGTCCTCCATTCCATTATCCTTCTTCTTCTCCCACTCCATTCCACCATCCTTCTTTTTCTCTTGCTTTGTCACATCATCCTTGTAGTATTTTTCTTCAACTAGTACTTCCACAACCAACTTTGAATTTGTAGTTGCTTCTTCACATTGAAATTGCCACAATTTTTTGTGACAAGTTTATTACATGTTGCTTAAAATAATTATTTGTCTTAATGTCCCTTCCAAGTGTTCCTTTACTAACCACCCCTCACAAGAATAAGAATGGCCATTCCTCATATTTAAGCACTTAATTGTTATCAACTTACCAATGTATATGTAGTGACTACAATATAGGAATAAATCATATATATGAAAGAAGTTTGAAACTTAACATTTGGTTTTTTATCATTTTATTCTTGACTCCTAACTATGCATGATGTCATATAAATTAAAATCATGAATGTTAGTGAAAGTGCAAGTGAAATTATAAATTTTCATTTGAGGAGAGTTAATATTTTGAGAGTTAATATGTTGAGTTAAAACTTCATGGCTTGTGGTTTATTTATTTTTAAAGTGACCTATCAAAACTTAATTTTCAATAGATTCTATCCACAAATACAAATTGACTCATCCTCAATATTTAAGAAATAACCATGGTAGTTAGTAAGGGGATATAATTTGAGTCCTAATACCTATTTCCTTATATTGCAAGCAAACCAACTCTTACCCAATTAAAAATATTTTTAAATATTATTTATATAACTCATTTATAAAAACAATAATTTAAAAAAACACATCATATTTAAAATAAATTCAATTTTTTTTTAAAGTTCCAAATACTAACCCATGTCCTATGCATTTTTACATCTACAACTTTGAGTCTACCAGATGGAGTCGCAGATCTGACATGCCTACACTTCAATCCTTCTTTGCTTGCTTTGTCGATTCTTCCACCAGACTTGTCTACATCGTTGGCGGGATCAATGATCGTTTCAACTGTCTGGAAGCGGAAAAATATTATAACGTGGAGGAAGACAAGTGGGAAATTCTACCTCCAATGATCCAACAACACAGTCAGGGATGCCACAGTGTCTTCATGGAAGGTAAATTCATGTTGTTAAGTGGAGCTGAATTTGAAACAAGTGTAGAAGTTTTTGATCCGAGTGCGGGAACATGGAGAAGGTGGGAATATATGTGCACTTTCAGGGAAGATCTATGGAGAAGTTGTGTGGATTTTTTTTCTGGGGAGTTGTACACTTTCACTAAGCAACATGTGATGATATATGATGCTAAGAAAAATGTTTGGAGTGTTGTAGCTTCTCTTGTGCAATACATTACCTTCTTTATGTGTGCTACACAGTGGCGTGATCAGATTTTTGTCGGCATAGTGGACGAGAGTGCGATCACCCCCAACAATTATATGTTTAACCCGTCAACTAGGTTGATTGAATTTAACGTTGACGATGTAGGTGCCTTTGTGGGCACTATCGTATCTGCAGCAACAATGGATATTTGAATAACATTAGTGCTCTTGCTTCATTGGAGTTGTCATGCCAAACTTATTTACTGTCGTTAATAAATTTTAATAACATAATAGTTATAGAAATTTTGTTTCCCTACAAGCATACTAGCCTACAATGGCCATCCTCATTCATTCATTCATAGTTAAAATAATTAGCAATGAAGATAATTTCTTCTACTCTATTTTACTCATAAATTCAACATTCATTCATTTACTAGAACTTCAACATGAATAGGAAATAGTCTACCATCATTATTAAACATTCAATAGATGTCACAAGAAAAAAAATTGTATATTCAGTAACGATTCAAACCAACTAACTGGCTAAGGGTAAATTCCTTTCCACCCAACCATAGGATATGTTGCATTGTGCTTTTCTACAACATGCCACCCTCATGTCAGGCCATGATACCACTAGGGGACTATATCAACTAGATACCAAGCCAAAAAATGGTTCAGGAAGGTTACTCTCCTTCACTCTATTGGAAACAACATAAGTTTCCCTCTTCTCAGTGAGCTTAGGACCTCCACAAGTTTATCAAGTACCTTCCCAACTAGATTTATTCTGCATAAGGGAGACCCTTCTATTCTACATAGTCCCTCAATGACCTCCTGTTACAAGTGTCGATTTCTTTCCAGTAAGTACCAAGTCACGTTCCTCTATTGCTCCAGTCTGCATATGGGTCTTCTGGTTTATAGGCTAGCCATTCTGTTCTTTGGAAAGATTTCTATTTTCTTCAGAAAATATTTCCAGATCTTCTTTTCTACTCAAATTCATGTGTGTGATATCCACTGCTCATTTGAACCATCTCTTTGTGAGTCTGAATCTCACTTCTGTGTGCAGTTCAATATCTTTATGTGGTTGTGTTCTCTTAGTCTTATCTTTTACAAGTTATTCACTACTCTCCTCTGTGTGCACACCTTTCTCTCTTTTTCTTCACATACTATGTGTATTTTGTTTCTACTTTTGCCCTCTTCTTCCTCATTCCTTCTTCTGTCAGAATCAATCCCGCAATATCAAGCTCCCAAATCAAAGGGGAAAATCCAGTGCATCCATTTGGATGGAAGCTCAGTTGACCCTTCACTCCTCCAAGTACCAAATCAATCAGCATTTATAACTTCTCAACCACCCACCTTGATCTCCATTAACAAGTTCTGTGGTTCAATGCAATCGAGGTACATTAGACAAGTAGTGTATTCAATTCATGCAAGTGTAGGATGGATTGTTAAGCAAGATTCTTATTTTCCTCATTGAAGCTTCCCAGTTCCACCTCACTAGTCCCACACATGGTATTATATCCAATTCTCAAGGATTCCTTCCCAATCAGTTGTTTGGTGTGTTTTCATTTATCATAAATATAATTACATGCTTCATTAATCACAATGCATGAAGTCTTAGCATAATTAAAATCATGAGGCAAAACAAGGTCTTACATGCTCTAGTATAATAATTTCTTTTGTCTTTACCTCTATTTTTGCCTATGCTTAACAAACTTTTATTGATCAAATGTTTAGCCCTTGTTATTGAATTCGTACGAGAAATTATTTTCAATGTTGCTTTTTAATCTAGATATGAAGACGATAGGTATGGAAGCAATTCGTTTTGTAAAATAATGTTGCTTTAGATCTAGTATATAATATTAGTGTTTGAATATTCTTCTAAGGGATACTACATTAATTTTGTTTGAATAACTAATAATGTTTTTCTTTGACGTTAGATATATAGCCACATTGAAATAAGGCAATGGAATAAAATATATTGATCTAAGAATATGTATAGTTATAAGTGTCTCAAAGTTCCAACTCAGAGTTTTATAGCAAGTGAATCAGACTAAAGGCAAGCATCCTAATGGAAAAAGTAAATTTTAGAAAAAAAAGATATTCAAAAAGTAAATTTAAAAAAAAAAAACGAGATATGCACATTTCCATATTCCAATTTAATGTGATTCATGCATAAAAGAACATATTTTTTCAATTAGAATGGAGACTTTAGAACATATAATGTTGAGGATTTCTAGGTAGAATTGACTCAAAGTTTATATATATAATTACCAGCTTTGGTGAATTATAAATTATAAATTAAACCTCTGTGAGTGTGGCAATTTGGTGGTAATGAGGAACCTTTACAAGCTAGAAGGGAGTATTGAATAAGTGAAGAAACAATGATATCTACAGAAAGAAGTGCATCTACTTGTTTATGTCATCAATAACTGGGCCATATGAGCAAGAAGATGTTGTAGGTACTGGTAAACTATTAGTTCCAAACTTGCAATCTTCGAATTTTTGCAAGTTTTATATCTTTGTTGGTTATGGCGATGAAGTTAATGGATGTAGATTGTGGGATCCTACTTCCCACAAAATCATCATTAGAAAAGATATGTACATGGAACAATTAGAAGAAGTTCAGGATCACAAAGAAGAATTTGTTTGCAAACTTAGGAAATCATTGTATGGCATAAAGCTACCCAGGAAATGGTACCAGATGTTTGATTTTTGCATGGTGAGGAAATTTTTTTCAAGAAATAAATATAATAATTGTATTTATGGTACATTATTTATATTCATTTTATTTGTTGATTTTATGCTTGTTGCAAGCCAAAGAATGAATGAGATTAGCAGGTTAAAGGCTTATTTGGATAAGACATTTCAGGTGAAGGATAGAGGACTAAGAAAACAAATCTTGGGCATATAAGCATAAAATTATGAGAAAACTGGTAATATGTGGTTGTCACAACAAAATTATATGGAGAAGATACTGACGAGGTTTAATATGAACATTGTGAAACTCGTAAGTAACCTTTTAGCTTTCCATTGTAATCTTTCTTCAAGTTTATGCCCTACTTATGAGGAATACAAGGTTTTGTCTCATATACCATATGAAAGTATGGTAGGAAGTATTTATGTGATAAAATGTTCATGATTAAATATTTCACATGCAACAATTGGTGTTGCAAGTGGACACATGGAAAATCTAGGTAAATATCTTTGGTAATGGGTGCTTCGGTATCTTAGAGGCATGAGTATCACTTGCAATGGATGCAATGATCCAGTTTGTGGTTTTTATTTTTATTTTTATATTGCATGGGATTTTAACAAGAGGATATCTACCTCAGGCTATTTCTTGCATGAATGCAAGGATCTATAGGGTAAGTTTGGACAAATACAAGATAAGTTGTTATGTGGTAGTCAAAGTGTTGTGCTTTTGAATAACAGTCTAGTGTATCAAAATGGAACAAGACATCATTTTGTACGATAGATTATTGATGGAGGAGGAGTGATCCCTAACTGAGAAAATTGTGTAGACATGTTCACGAAACCATTATTGTTAAAGAAGTTGTGGTGGTGTTTGGCTTCTCTTGGCTTGCAAAAAAGGTGATGAATGAACCTGGGAAAGTTAATTAGGTAAATTGTTGTCAAGGTGGAGATTGTTGAACAGGTGACAACTTCCAACAAAGTTTCAGTAAGATTTAAGCTATAATTCAACTTATCAACCCAATAATTTGATATGGAGGTTAGAAAATTAATTCACTCGGTGGAAGCACTGTTATAAATTGTAACCCGCAGAGGCCAAATAGATATGAGAGGAGGTAAGCTTGTTGTTGAGCTTTTGTAATCTCCAGATTGATAAATAAGAATATCGATTTCCATTGTCATGTGGATATTTCCTTGCTAAGTGTCTTACCATGTAAAATCGTTGTCTCTTGTGTGATTGTTGTTTTCCATATTCCCTCTTGTTTTTTGGTATAAATTCTTGTTTTCTCTTCTGTTTCACAACACGTTCTTGTTCTCCTCCATTCCACTATCCTTCTTGTTCTCCCACTTCGTTCCACCGTCCTTCTTTTTCTCTTGCTTCCACCCACCATCCTTGTAGGATTTTTCTTCGACTAGTACTTCCACAACGACCTTTGAATTTGTAGTTGATTCTTCATATTTATGTTGCCACAATTTTTTGTGATAAGTTTTATTACATGTTCCTTCAAATAATTATTTGTCTTAATGTCCCTTCCAAGTCTTCCTTTACTAACCAACCCTCACAAGAATAAGATTGGGCATTCCTCATATTTAAGCACTTAATTGTTATCAACTTACCAATGTATATGTAGTGACTACAAGATAGGAATAAATCGTATATATGAAATAAGTTTGAAACTTAACGTTTGGTTTTTTAGCATTTTATTCTTGACTCCTAACTATGCATGAGGTCATATAAATTAAAATCATGAATGTTAGTGAAATTTCAAGTGTGATTAGAAAATTTCATTTGAGGAGAGTGAATATTTTGAGAGTTAATATGTTGAGTTAAAACTTCATGGCTTGTGGTTTATTTATTTTGAAGGTGACCTATCAAAACTTCATTTTCAATAAATTATATCCACAAATACAAATTGACTCATCCTCAATATTTAAGAAATAACCATGGTGGTTAGTAAGGGGATATAATTTGATTCCTAATACCTATTTCCTTATATTGCAAGCAAACAAACTTTTACCGAATTAAAAACATTTTTAAATATTATTTATATAACTCATTTATAAAAATAATAATTTAAAAAAATACATCATATTTAAAATAAATTCAATTTTTTTTTAAACTTCCAAATTCTAACCCATGTCCTATGCATTTTTGCATCTACGACTTTGAGTCTGCCCACTGGAGCTTCATTTTTGACATGCCTAAACCTCGATCCTTCTTTGCTTGCTCTGTCGATTCTTCAACTGGAATTGTCTATGTCACTAGCAGGATCGATGATGACGCAGGGGCGCGCCTCCCTGGCACGATCGCTCTCACAAGATCTTCTTCTCTTCTCGGCCCGAAGAACTCTAAGGTCCTTCTATTTCCCTATCGGGAAATCTGCACCCACAGTTCTCTTCACCGCGATCCTCCCTTCTTTACTTTTGGAGGATCAAAACTCGCAGCTTCGCGAGTTCTCTATTGACCGCGGGGCCCTCGGATCCCCGAGACCCGATGGTCAGTCAAATCGCTGACTTTTCCCCCTGTCGAAACTTTCTCTATATCGCGACCTCGCGACCTCGCGATCTCGCAGCCAAACCTTCGAGTCTTTTTGTTTTCCTGCGAGGTCCCGAATACGCGATCCCACGTACGGATCCAATGGTCCTCCTACGATCCAGATCTAACGGCTATTACCTTCTCGCTTCTCGCATCCTCGTGACTTTGGACACCCAACGCTTGGGCCTTTACCCTGCGAACTCCCGAGTTTGCGAGATCATCGATCTCTGCCACCTGTCCTTTACATATGGGTGGCTCCTGTCCTCTCGCCACTTCGCCACTCGCGACTTGGATAACCTAACACTTGGGTTCTCAACCGGAGAACTCCCGAGATGCGAGATCACCGATCTCTGCCACCTGTCCTCCACAGATGGATGGCTCAATTCTTCTCGCCACTTCGCTACTCGCGACTTGGACTACCCAACACTTGGGTTCTCAACCAGCGAACTCCCGAGATGCGAGATCACCGATTTCTTCCACTTGTCCTCCTCAGATGGACGGCTCACAACCTCTCACCACCCCCTGACTTAGAGCACCCAACACTTGAGCTCTCAACCTAGGAACTCTCGAGTTCGCGAGATCCTTGATCTCTTGCCACCTGTCCCCTCATATGGACGGCTACAAATATCTCGCCACTTCGTGACTCGTGAATCTAAAGGGTTTCCCCTTCGGTCCTCCAATGTCCGAGTCTGCGAGATGAGAATCTCCTTACACGCGTCCTCCTCAACGAACGGCTCTGATCTTATCGGGATATCGCGTCTCGTGATATCATTGCTCTGGCTGCACAACTTTTGGGGCTTCAACTCCCGAGTCCTCAATACCCGATACCACGTGTAGATCCTATGGCTCCGGTGATTCAGAATCAACATCCCTACTTCTCCTGAGCTTCAAACCCTTCGGAATATTCTCGCCGTAACCTCCTTGCACCTCTGCAAGATCTGACGATCCTCGGAACTTCGCGAAATCTCCTCAGAGGATTTCGACCTTCCGAATCTTGTTGTAACCTCCTTGCACCTCTGCAAGATCTAACGATCCTCGGAACTTCGTGAAATCTCCTCAGAGGATTTCGACCGTCCGTTCCTCCTTGTATAATCCTCGAAATGAAAAAGAGTATCTCTCCAAGAGATTCCTTCGCCGCTTCGCCAACCTGCGACGCTTCTTGCAACTTCAAGTCGCACTTATCTACGCTGATCTTCAGTGACTCAGAGGCCTATCCTTCCTGATATTTACTAGATTACTTCAACCTCAACGAGGTTCTTTGCACGCACTCCTTGCGGCAAATCTCAAACACTTCTAAGTGTTGAGTTCTCTTGACTCTGCACACACCTGCAGCAGTAGCCCTTCAATACTTCGCTCAGTTTCACGACTGAGACTCTCCTTAGCCTGCGCACTCCTTGCACGGATTTAGAAAACCACTTTCACTTCTGAGTGCTTTGAGAACAAGAGTTTACTCCCTGAGCCTTCTGTCAATGCACTCCTTGCGAACGACTCCAACTGCACTCCTTGCAAGAATCCTCGCTCAAAAGAGAAACAATTGTAACTCACCTCACTTCCTCTTAGATTTCAATCTCGACACATGAAATCATACACACAACATAGCAACAAATGCATAACAGGAAGTAATATTCAGAGCATTAACACACATACACAGAGAATAACACAACAACCATGAATCTGAATCAACTTCTATTAATTCAAGATCTATACATGGGTGTTTCTACAACTCTCTGCTATTCTCCTATGCTCTTGATTCTTCTTTTTTCCTGTTAATGTTACAATGGTACAATGAGGGTGTCTATGTTCGGTTTTCCCTCTTCCTTCTAGAACTATCTAATCTAGTATTCAATTCTATCTACCTGCAACTACTAATATAAATGCCTCTGTCTATCTCAGACGAGAGCATATGGATCGAGGTATGATTACATTTTTACCAAGGCACCAAATTAAATGATCTCATTTATGTTTGCGCATCAACTTCAAGGGAAAATTTAAAATTAAAAAAAAACTTTCGTTGGACGTCTTCCAGCTGACTTCCACTTCCACGTTGGTTTTGCTTATCGTGAGGGATGCTCCTGCATCATACTCCCTCGCTTGAAAATTTGCATGGGCTCTTGTCCATGAGCTCCTGCATGGTATGTCCATGCTTCTGAATCTCTGCTTCAGTCTCCCAGCTGGCATCTTGAACTGGATGTCCCTTCCACTTGACCAAATATTCAAAATATTCTTGCCTTCTGGTTTTCTTACCCACTCTTTTATTCAGTATCTGCTCCATCTCTGGCTTCTCTGCAACTGGTATTTGCTTCTGCCATTGGACCTCTGGTTGATCATCACTTTCTGCTCCTTCTTCATCAGCTTTATATGGATATAAATACGAAACATTAAATATCGGAGATATTCCAATGCCCTCTGGTAACTCAATTTCATAAGCATTATGTCCCATTTTCTTCAAGACCTTGCATGGCCCAATTTTCTTCATTTTTAACTTATTATATGTTCCCCTCGGGAACCTTTCTTTCCTCAAATGTGCCAGAACTAGATCACCAACTTCAAATTGAAGTTGTCTCCTATGATGATCTGCTCTGCGCTTGTACTCCTGACTTGACTTCAACAGTCGCTCCTTCACCTGGCCGTGAAGTTCCTTCATCGCTTCAGCGAATTCTCCTGCACTAGCACTACTAGTATCAGTCTGTTCTAAATCCCTCAATTCAGAAACTCCTCTCGGTTGCATTCCATATACAATCTGAAATGGACTTTTTCCTGTGCTCCAATTTACTGAATCATTGTAAGAAAACTTTGCTTGCGGTAATATGCTATCCCAGCTGCTATGGTGCTCTGTCACCAAGCTTCTCAACATGTCTCCCAGACTTCTGTTGACCACCTCTGTTTGTCCATCCGTCTGAGGATGATAAGAAGAACTAAACATCAAATTAGTTCCTAGCTTCTTCCATAATGTCCTCCAGAAATTCCCTATGAATTTTGCGTCTCTGTCCGAAACTATGCTTTTCGGAAATCCATGAAGTCGAACAATTTCTGTGAAAAACAAATTTGTGATGTGAGTCGCATCGCTGGTTTTCTGGCATGGAATGAAGTGTGCCATATTAGAAAACCTGTCAACTACCACAAAGATTGAATCAACACCTCTTTGTGTCCTCGGCAATCCCAATACAAAATCCATGCTAATTTCATCCCACGGCTTCTCAGGTATGGGTAATGGCTGATAAAATCCTGCATTCTTCTTTCTTCCCTTTGAATGCTGGCAAATCCTGCATCTGTCCACAAATTTCTTGACTTTTGACCACATCCCTGGCCAAAAGTATGACTCGCTCAACTTTGCAAATGTCTTATCATGGCCAAAATGTCCTGCCAATCCTCCACTGTGCTTTTCCTTCAACAAGTTCTCCCTCATGGAGCAATTCGGAATACACAGTTGATTGCCTTTGAACAACAATCCGTCCTGGATCACGTACTCTATCCACTGACTTCTGTCTCTGAGAACTGGATTCTCAACCACTTCATAAGCTTCCTTAAAGTCTGAATCATCTGCATACATGTCCTTAAGATCATCAAAGCCTAACGTCCTGACTTTGAACTCCTGCAACAACAAACACTTCTTGCTCAAGGCATCAACAACTTTGTTAGCAGTACCAGAAATATGTTTTATCACAAAAGTGAAGTTTTGCATGTATTCGACCCATTTAACATGCCTCTGATTCAACTTCTCTTGTTGAGTCACAAATTGTAATGCATGGTTATCACTATATAAAACAAATTCCTTTGGAATCAAATAGTGCCTCCATTTCTTCAATGCCTGTATGATGGCATAAAATTATTTATCATACGCGGAGTACTTTTCTTTTGCCTCGTTCAACTTCTCGCTAAAATATGCAATCGGTCTGTCTTCTTGACTCAAGACCGCTCCTATTGCAAACCCGCTTGCATCACATTTCACCTGAAATGTCTTTTGAAAATCTGGCAACACCAACACTGGTTGTTCCGTAATCTTTCGTTTCAATAAATTGAAACTCTTCTCAGCCTCTTCAGTCCAGTGAAAATATTTATGTCTTTTCTTCACTGTATCCATCATTGCTGCACTAATCCCACTGAAATTTCTAATAATTTTTCGGTAGAAACTAGCCAGTCCATGAAAACTCCTCACCTGAAATATGTTCCTCGGTGATGGCCAATTCTTGATTACCTCCACCTTATCTGGATCCATCCTCAGTTCATTTGCAGATATAACAAACCCCAAATAAATGATTTCTTTCTTCATGAATGAGGACTTCTTCATGTTTATCAGCAACTTCTCCTGCTGTAGCTTCCTCATCACAATAGCCAAATGCTTCAGATGTTCAGCCTTTGTTTTGCTGAAAACCAATATGTCATCCAGATACACGATGACAAATTTCCCGATGAACTCCTTCAGGACTTGATTCATCAACCTCATAAAGGTACTTGGTGCATTCGTCAAGCCAAACGACATGACAAGCCATTCATACAAACCTTCGTTTGTCTTCAACGTTGTTTTCCACTCGTCACCTTCTCTCATACGAATCTGATGATATCCACTCTTCAAATCTATCTTTGAAAAAAAATTTGCTCCACTTAAGCAATCCATCAAGTCATCCATCCTTGGCAATGGGAATCTATACCTGATAGTTATCTTATTAATGGCCCTTGAATCAATGCACATCCTCTAGCCTCTGTCTTTCTTCGGACTGAGTACTGTCGGAACAGCACACGGACTCAAGCTTTCCCTAACCAAACCTTTGTCCAACAACTCCTGGACCTATCTTTTAAACTCCTCATTCTCCTACGGCATCAATCTGTACACGGCTTTGTTTGGCAAACTAGCTCCTGGTATGAGGTCTATATGGTGACTCACACTCCTCATCGGTGGTAATGAACAAGGTGATTCGTCCACCACGATATCAGCGAACTCTTCCAGTAGTTCCTGAACTTCTTCTGGCAAATCATCCACTCTTGTGCTAGTCAGAACAATTCTCGGTTTTCTGACCACAAAGAATTGTGGATCCTCCTTCTTCTTAACTTTTGTCACAAGTTCCTTCCCACTCATGAGGAGTACTCTATTGCTCACTTCCGGCTTCACTTCTTTATCCTCAATTGGACACAACATATGAGTTCTCCCATTCTTTTTCAGAGTATATGTATTCATCCTCCCATCATGAATTACATTTCTATCATATTGCCATGGTCTACCCAACAATAAATGACAAACATCCATAGGGATTGTTATCACTGAAATTTCGTCCGCACAGGGCGACAAGAACTCTGCATCGTCAACACAGAAAGACATTCATTCATGGCACAAGGTTAATTCCACAGCACAGCAAAAGGGTCAAAACTATACAAAATGGCCAAAAAATTACAAGGCGCTTTGCACCCACTGGGCGCGCGCATGCGCGCGCGTAACATCTTCGTACCGGGAGCGCATATGAGCGGCTGTGGGGTGCAAAACCCATGCACCTGAAAAACGGTGCATTTCTGAAACTGGTCGGCCTCCCAACCGCTAATGGATCGGCTCCCAAGTCGATTTGACACCAAATCCGAGCTCAATCTGCGTGGGGAGGCTGGTCAAAGACCTAATTGTGCCCTAAAGAGCCCCTTTTCACATTCAAAAGAGGTTGCATAATAACCCAATGCTTGGCTATA
>ML810854.1:298550-371208 GCA_009831015.1 Picea engelmannii
TTTAGTTTTTGTTTAATTCTTGTTAATAGCTTTGTTGTTTTCTTTCTAACCTTTTACCATGCAGCTGTCATGACTAGCAGAGCCCAACTAGGCATGTAAGCACTCACTTTTTGCTCATCAAACGACGAAAAGAGTGCAAACAGGGATAACATCACATAAAATTTTATCATTATATCCTCCTATCTTAATGTCAACTAAGCACTGTTTAGTGAAATTTACCTGATGTCCCTTCTATAGGCATGAAACTTTGTATGGACTCGGGTGATCAGTTGTCTCCAGCTCCAGCTTTTCTACCATCTCGATTGAAACGAGATTATCGGTACTTCCACTGTCCACAATGACTTTGCACACTCTATCCTTGGTTTTGAAAGCAGTCCTAAAAATATTGTTCCTCTGCGCTGAGTTCTCCATCTCCTTCTCTGGCATCAAAAGGACTTTTCGCATCACCAACGATCTTCTGCCTTCAACGTACTCTACCTCAACATCTCGCCTCTGTGCCTTGGCGATGTGAGTCTCTCCAGTTTCTTTCTTTTTCTCTGGACACTCAAATGATCTGTGCCCATTTTTTCCACATGTGAAGCATGTGATTACTCCACCTCTTCCTCTTCCTCTACCTCTGGTACGAGGAAACTTATCATTATTAGCATATCCTCCTCTTTGTTCAGTTTGTTGTCCTCGCTGCTCAACATATGGTCTTCTCTGTGAGGTTCCACCTCTTTCAACCTTTCCCTGAGGTTTCTTCCATTCCTCCTTGGGCTTTTGATATTTATCTTGGGCAACTGCTTTTCCTCTGGGCTGACTTCTGCCTCGGCCCCTCTGACTTTGTTTACGGCTCAGCTTCTCCTCAGCTTTCAGAGCCAATTGGTAAGCATCCTCCATCGTTCGGATGCTTGCCATATTTATTTCATCCTGAATTTCATACCTCAGGCCATTCATATACCTGGCCACCTTTTCGTCATTGGTTTCGCGATGACCTGCCCTGATATTCAACCTGTAAAATTCCTCAGTATACTCTTTCACTGTCATCAACTTCTATCTCAGGTTCTGCATCCTCCTGAACAGAGAAATTTGATAGTCCCTGGGAATGAATTTCGCCTTCATCTTTGCAATCATCCTGTCCCAGCTCTTAATTTTCTGCTTGCCTTGGCAATTCCTATCAGCTTGCAGTTCATCCCACCACAAGGCTGCATGTCCTTTTAATCTTGTGACGACATGTCTGACCTTCTTATCATCTTCGATGTCTTCATAATCGAAGTAAGTGTCAAGAGCTATTATCCAATCTAGAAGATCTTCTGCATCCAGATTCCCTTCATAAGCTAGAATGTCCATCTTTGTTTTCGAACTCATCCGAGCGATAGCCTTAATTAAATGCTCATTGGCTGCATCTTCTGCTGGGATTTCTTCTCCTCCATGTCCAACATCACCTTCATCCTTGGATTCACTGATATCTCCTGCATCAACTTTTCTCCTTCGTGATGTCTCCATGTCCTCCATTCTGGCACGAAGATTTCCTATTTCTCTCTCCATGTCTAGATTCTGCACTTGCCTACCTCTTTCTCTGGACAATTCCCTTTCCTCCTCTGGATCGGGTGATTCTCTACCTCTTCTCCTTGTCGGCATGGTGAATTCTCCCTGTCCTCTGCTACAGAAAGCAAAGAATCTTTTCTAAGCTCTGATACCACTTGACGCAGGGGCGTGCCTCCCTGGCACGACCGCTCTCATAGGATCTTCTTCTCTTCTCGGCCCGAAGAACTCTAAGGTCCTTCTATTTCCCT
Source organism: Picea engelmannii (assembly GCA_009831015.1). Lineage (NCBI taxonomy): Eukaryota > Viridiplantae > Streptophyta > Pinopsida > Pinales > Pinaceae > Picea > Picea engelmannii. The sequence goes on from ML810854.1 coordinate 300,326, forward strand.
ATCGGGAAATCTGCACCCATAGTTCTCTTCGCCGTGATCCTCCCTTCTTTACTTTTGGAGGATCGGAACTCGCAGCTTTGTGAGTTCGCTATTGACCGCGGGGCCCTCAGATCCCCGAGACCCGATGGTCAGTCAAATCGCTGACTTTTCCCCCTGTCGGAACTTTCGCTATATCACGACCTCGCGACCTTGCGATCTCGCAGCCAAACCTTTGAGTCTTTTTGTTTTCCTGTGAGGTCCTGAATACGCGATCCCACGTGCGGATCCAACGGTCCTCCTACGATCTGGATCTAATGGCTATTACCTTCTCGCTTCTCGCGTCCTCGTGACTTTGGACACCCAATGCTTGGGCCTTTACCCTGCGAACTCCCGAGTTCACGAGATCACCGATCTCTGCCACTTGTCCTTTACAGATGGGCGGCTCCTGTCCTCTCGCCACTTCGTCACTCGCAACTTGGACAACCCAACACTTGGGTTCTCAACCGGCGAACTCCCGATATGCGAGATCACCGATCTCTACCACCTGTCCTCTATAGATGGACGGCTCAAGTCTTCTCGCCACTTCGCTACTCGCGACTTGGACTACCCAACACTTGGGTTCTCAACCAGCGAACTCCCGAGATGCGAGATCACTGATTTATTCCACCTGTCCTCCTCAGATGGATGGCTCACAGCCTCTCGCCACCTCATGACTTAGAGCACCCAACACTTGAGCTCTCAACCTGCTAACTCCCGAGTTCGTGAGATCCTTGATCTCTTTCCACCTGTCCCCTCAGATGGGCGGCTACAAATCTCTCGCCACTTCGTGACTCGCGAAGCTAAAGGGTTTCCCCTTTGGTCCTCCAATGTCCGAGTCTACGAGATGAGAATCTCCTTACATGCGTCCTCCTCAACGAACGACTCTGATCTTATCGGGATATCGCGTCTCGTGATATCGTTGCTCTGGCTGCACAACTTTTGGGGCTTCAACTCCCGAGTCCCCGATACCCAATACCACGTGTAGATCCTACGGCTCCAGTGATTCGGAATCAACGGCCCTGCTTCTCCTGAGCTTCAAACCCTTCGAAATCTTCTCGCCGTAACCTCCTTGCACCTCTGCAAGATCTGACGATCCTTGGAACTTCGCGAAATCTCCTCAGAGGATTTCGACCTTTCCGAATCTTTCTATAACCTCCTTGCACCTATGCAAGATCTAACGATCCTCGGAACTTCACGAAATCTCCTCAGAGGATTTCGATCGTCCGTTCCTCCTTGTATAATCCTCGAAATGAAAAAACAGTATCTCTCCATGAGATTCCTTTGCCGCTTCGCCAACCTGCGACGCTTCTTGCAACTTCAAGTCGCACTTATCTACGCTGATCTTCAGCGAATCAGAGGCCTATCCTTCCTGATATTTACTAGATTACTTCAACCTCAACAAGGTTCTTTGCACGCACTCCTTGTGGAAAATCTCGAACACTTCTAAGTGTTGAGTTCTCTTGACTCTGCGCACACCTGCAGCAGTATCCCTTCAATACTTCGCTCAGTTTCACGACTGAGACTCTCCTTAGCCTGCGCACTCGTTGCACGGCTTTAGCAACCCACTTTCACTTCTGAGTGCTTTGAGAACAAGAGTTTACTCCCTGAGCCTTCTGTCAATGCACTCCTTGCGGACGACTCCAACTGCACTCCTTGCAGGAATCCTCGCTCAAAAGAGAAACAATTGTAACTCACCTCACTTCCTCTTAGATTTCAATCTCGACACATGAAATCATACACACAGCATAGCAACAAATGCATAACATGAAGTAATATTCAGAGCATTAACACACATACACAGAGAATAAAACAACAGCCATGAATCTGAATCAACTTCTATTAATTCAATATCTATACATAGGTGTTTCTACAACTCTCTACTATTCTCCTATGCTCTTGATTCTTCTTTTTCCTATTAATGTTAGAATGGTACAATGAGGGTGTCTATGTTCAGTTTTCCCTCTTCCTTCTAGAACTATCTAATCTAGTATTCAATTCTATCTACCTGCAAGTACTACTATAAATGCCTCTGTCTATCTCAGACGAGAGCGTATGGCTCGAGGTCTGATTACATTTTTACCAAGGCGCCAAATTAAATGATCTCATTTATGTTTGCGCATCAAGTTCAAGGGAAAATTTAAAATTCAAAAAAAACTTGCGTTGGACGTCTTCCAGCTGACTTCCGCTTCCACGTTGGTTTTGATTGTCGTGAGGGATGCTCCTGCATCAGATGACCGTTTCAACTGTCTGGCAGCTGCAAAATCTTATAACGTGGAGGAAGACAAGTGGGAAATTCTACCTCCAATGATCCAACAACACGACCATGGATGCCACAGTGTCTTCATGGAAGGTAAATTCATGGTGTTGAGCGGAGATGAATTCGACACAAGTGCAGAAGTTTTCGATCCGTGTGCAGGAACATGGAGAAGGCGGGAAGATACATGGACTTTCAAGGGAGAGATACGGATAAGTTGTGTGGATTCTTTTTTCTGGGGAGTTTTACGCTTTCACTAAACAACATGTGATGATATATGATGCTAAGAAAAATGTTTGGAGTGTTGTAGCTTCTCTTCCGCAATACATTCCCTTATTTATGTGTGCTACATAGTGGCGCAATCATATTTTTGTTGGCACATTGGACGACAGTACGATTTCCCCCAACAGTTATATGTTTAACCCATCAACCAGGTTGACTGAATTTAACATTGATGGTGCAAGTGCCTTTGTGGGTACTGTCGTATCTGCAGCAACAATGGAGATTTGAATAAGATTAGTGATCTTGTTTCACTGGAGTTGTCGTGCCAGACTTATGAATCTCATTAATAAATTTTATTAATATAATAGTTATAGAAATTTTATTTCATTACAAGCATACTAGCCTACAATGGCCATCCTCGTTCATTCATTCATAGTTAAAATAATTAGCAATGAAGATAGGTTATTTTACTCTATTTTACTAAAAAATTCAACATTTGTTCATTTACCAGAACTTCAACATGAACAGCAAATAGTATACCATCATTATTAAACATGAACAAGAAATAGTCCTAGAGCCGTGTGTGGGTGTATCGGCGAAGTGGCAGACTTTGATCCGTCAGGACGTTGTAGCGGGGGCAGTGATGACTGGTCGATTGTCCCTTAGACCTAGAGGGCCCCTAGTTGGTGGGGTGGCTCCAGCTGACAGAGGACCTGGGGGGGAGCTCTGGGAGCACCATGAGTGTCGGGGTTATGTATTTATAGGCTCGAGAGCCCATTTTGTATAGGGTAGTTGATACCCATTTTTGTACCTATAGTGGTGGGGGGATTCACTGGCCTATGATCGATGTATATGTATTTTTTTGTAAACAATAATGACACTTGGATTATATATATATATATATATATATATATATATATATGGATATATATTTTGTGGATCATTCATGTCTCCATGTTCTTATGTTTTATGTTTATGACGTCTTTTCTATGTGTTATGAAAAATGATGATGCTTTATCTATAAAATGATGTTTAATGTGATAAATGGCAATCTAATACTAGGTGAGCCATGTTATCTTCTATTTGATTGAAGTGTCTTGGAATATGTGTAAATGTGATTGAATCAAATTTGAGAGATAAGAGTCTAACTTGCAGGTACTTTCAAAAGAGGCAAGGAACATGAATGTGATATACATTGTTGAGTTACAGGACAACAAGATGGGAATCTAATAGAATGCTAAGGTGACGAATGTGGTGGTGACTAGCATCAGGGAGGAGACCAATGACGATGGCATACTTAATCTGGTTGTTAGTGCCGAGCCCAGACATATGTCGCTAGAGTGAAGAAAAATATGCGAGGAGGTGTAGAGGGCCCAAGCGCCCGAAGCAAGATTTTGTGTCTAACGGTTGGCACTGTCAGCGTAACCAATGTGGTAGGCTGATGAAACATGCATCTGTCAATAACATGGATGATATATCAAACATGAGGAGTGCTGGAAAAAAGGAAAGAATAAAAACACTACAAATGTGTACAAAGAAAAAGCCTAAGGTAGAATGGCTACGCTCAGGTGTAAAACTTCTTTAAGTACAACCCGTTGATGGGCTCTTTGAGATGATATCCTTCTAGAGAGGCCAAGATGTATGAACCTTTAGTGAGGTAGTGTTGGACTCTGTAGGGTCCATGCCATAATGACTTGAATTTCCCATGGCCAAGATTAACATGGGAGAGGACATGATCTCCTTCGTTGAATGAGCGAAGGTTGACATGGCAGTAGAAGGTGGCTTTGGATCATTTTTTCGCTACCTCATTGTTCTGTAATGAAGATCAACTGCAATATCCCCTGGTAGTGCCCTAGTTATATTATGAATTGTAATCATGTTTTGTAGGTTGGTGAGCCGAGTATTGATAAGTTGGTGGGCTTATGTGTTTATTAGGCCGAAAAGCCTAAGTGTTAAGGAAAGGAGCCTAATTTTGTATATGTAATTACGTAGATAATTAATATAATATATAAACATCGTTGTGTGTCAACAAACCATGAAGAAAGAGTGATGGGGGACTAAGCTTCCACAGTATGGGTAAGGGAGCGGGGGCTAAGAGGTAGGAAGAGGGGCTAAGCTTGAGGGATTAATTCCTTAGGAATAATAATTTATTATTATTCCAAAGTGGTGTGAAAGGTATGTTTTTATCCTAAGTGATGAGAGAGGAAACACATGCAGACCCAACATGTGCAAAATGGAATGCATACTTGATGGAGTGCATGCAGCTTCATGGGCGACATGTGTCTACCCAGACACATGAAATTTAACCCAAGAATTGAGCCATGAAGGGGTTTCGTCCTCTATTCTTCTATCTCATGTCTTAACCATGGGGAGTTTGTGAATGACCTTTACTTAAGTTTCCTGTCACACAATCCTAAAAACCAGAACAAGAAGTTGACAGGTGTATTCCTGTGAATTTTGTGGCCTCTGTATTCGTCCTTTGCAATATTCACGCACACACCTAAGACCTGAAATCCGTCACCTGAGTCATTCTATGAACCTTCCATACTCCGCTTAAGTTCACTGGAATCATTACCAAGAACCATTTTGTCTCTACATTGGACCTCTTCACAACCACGCACCTCTGAAACCGACCCACGTCTTCTGTGAAACCTGAGCAATTGTCTATGTTGTGTGTGTTATCACTGTGGGTTGTTGTGGCCACGTAGTCCCTTGGCTGAGTTTGATTGGATACCGTCATCCATTCCTTTGTTGAGCCTTGTTGTCCTCTTCTGCTAGAACAGAGCTAAAGAAGTAGGTTTTCAAGCATGGGTGAAACACTCTCTCTAGGTGACAGAGGTGGTTGTGGTTGAAGAAGCAGGTTGTCAGGCCTATGAGTGACTCTCTCTAGGTGAGAGAGTGCACGAAGGAAGTGAGAAATCTTGGAAGGAGTCCTGTAGCCACCACAGAGCTCAAAGAATTCTGGTTTGGTCTATTACTGAAGCCCAAGGCAAGGAAGGTTTAGCAGTCGAAGGACTGTCTTGGTGACAGTGAAGGTGTATACTTCTGGGGTGGGACAGGCATGTCGGGAATGAGATTCTGTGAGTAGTGGGCATAAGTGGCTCTTGGGATAGAATCCTTCCTCATAAACTATGTGTCTTTAGTTGACCTTGCCTAGCCTAGGATTCCCTTTCCTGATGTAGCTTAGTCCCAGCTTAGGGGTGACCTACTACTGAGAGTGACGAGAAGCGTGGTCTAAGGCTGGGAGGTTCGTGGAAGGTCTGCACGCAGTTGGTGGTGTATTACAGTTTCAAAGATAAGTATCATTATGTGTTTTAATTTTGTACTTAATTAAAATGCATGTTCTGTGATACTTGTAATATTATCATGTATTCCATTGCTAGTTTTAATTATTGTTAATTATGTTTAAGTCTGTATGACAGCAGTAAATCCATGTCAAATTCCTTAATTTGACTTAATGCTTATTCTTTATAAATAATTCATGTTATATATTTAAGTATGAGAATGTTTCCGTGCAGTAGCGTTTCCCGCCAAGTGGGTTGATGGTCGGGGATGTTACAATATGGTATCAGAGCCATGTTTTCAATGTTGAGCCTAGATGGGCCAGATAAGTAATTTTTGGACCCAAGGTTTCGAGAAGAAATTGAGTCTGGAGGACTAATTTTGAACCTTTGAATATTTCTGAGTTCCAACGGGTTACTTGGTCGTGTTACGAAGTTGAGGAGGAGTAGCGGTAGAATAAAACTACAACCATCAATTATTTGTAGAGGAATGGATCTTGACCATCAAATCCATGTCCAGACACTTAGGAGAGTGCACAGAAGAGATCAGATCTGGGCCATCAGATCTGAGCATGTGGACCAACAGTCGTTGGATCCAGGGAACGTGCACAAGGTTTAAAATCTTTGGAGTTTCATAGGAGTGTGGGTATCGTGATACGTGAAGTCCCGACATCAGTAGAATCGTCCATCAAGAGGGACGCGTGGGGAGCGATCAACCTTTCATTGACTCGTGACTTTAAAATGGTCAAAGGGAAAGTTCGTGAGAATTCATGAAACGCGAATGCACGATTAGATCACAACCATTGATCAGGGAGAGATATGGACCGTTAATTGTCCAAGAGGATTAATGACATTTTGTGAGTTCGGTCATCGGGAGAATGGGATGTGTTGTTGCAGAAACTCCCAAAACCTGAAACCCAGAAGTCCCGAGAAGATCTACACCGTAGATCTGGGGAACATATCTTGATAATTGGATTGATCAGAAGAATAGAGAGTAATTTCAGGAGTTCAACTGTCAGGAGAAGTGGGATGTGTTGATGCACAAACTCTCGAGGCCCGAAATCGCAAAATCCTGAAGAGCCGAAGTAGTGGACCAGGTTGATGACACTTGGATAGATGTGGACACATGGGATGTGAGCCATGTGCCAGTGGGCCTTGAAGGAAACATAGATGTAAGTTTTAAACCTGTGAATTAAAGCAATGCATGTAGATTCTTAAGCAATATAGAAATTAATCAATGGCTCATACACAGAGTACACAAAGATTTTTACTGGAAACCCTCAACCGGGAAAACCTTTCTTATTTTCATTATATAGAATTTCACCATTCGCCATACAATATATACAACGTTTTTAGGTATTCCTTAGATACCAAAACCCTAATCCCTTAATCCGGGATTAATTTACAAATCAGCTAAAAATAGCAAAATCCACTAAAAATAGCAAAAACCGCCCAAAAAAAAAATTTCGTGGCGCTGCCCTGAACGTTGCGCGTAACTAGGGGGTGGGCATACCTGCCCCCCCCTGGGACCCCCCTAGAAAAGCACCTAGTGCACATGGTAGAGCTCTAGGTGAAGGGATCGTTAGACGCAGTTGTCGTATCTGACGCACCCACACACACACACATGCAAAGAATATAACACATACCCAACAATAGACACAGTGGGGCTAGATGGCATCACCTGAAGTAATGTGAGCCTTCTTAAGTACATCATGTGTCACCACCGTGGTTGGTGACAGCTATGTTGTGGGCCTGTAATCTAGAAAGGTTGGAATATCAAAAGATGGGAGTCAAAGAGGGAAGCAAGGGTGGGAGCTTCCAAGTCTAAAATCTCAAAACCCCAAAACCCAAAACCCCAAAACCCGAAACTCCTAAACCCGAAAACCTGAAATTGCGATTAGAGAACTTGGAGATATAGTGCTTGGTCATGACCCATGGTCACATGGGTTGGGAAACTAAGAGAAAAGAGCTAAGGTCTGAGTGCACTAAAGCTCTGAGTAGAGCTCGAAAAATTCATGGAAATAGAACGTTTCTTGAATCAAGTGTTTATGAATGCTATGGAATCTGTTAAAGAACAATGGCCTGACAAATTCCAGCTGTCTGCACATTGTGGTTACAGAAGCTCAACAACTACCAGAACTTAATAGAATTTCCATCGAATGAAAAAAAATGTAAAGGGCACAAACTGCTTCCAATTCCGAGGGTGAAGCAAAAGGAATGGATGTTCACTTGGGAGTTGAAGGATTTAACTCCAATGGCCATGGAGAGGAGATAGATAAGGAAATTAACACGAGGAATATCATCGAAGGATCAAAAAAAGATAACCAAACTCCCCGAGTCGATAGCAAAAATCTCAGAAAAGATCAGGAAAAACAAAGTTAATTTAACATAAAGATGTTAAAGAGTTTGGAAAGAATAGAAAATAAATTGGAGAAGGAGAGTGGCTCGAGCAGAACATGGAGTCGCCAGAATTCTGACGGAAGAAGGTCAAGGAGTACGGGTAGACTCCGTCATCACTCCTAAGGTCACTCCAAGAAAAGGACACATAGTAGTTCAAGCCCATCTCCTACTAGAAAGCACAAGAGCTCTGGAGTGGATGAATTGAAGGGAGATATGAACAATATTGAGCCTCCTACGTTCGATGGAGAGCATAAGAAGGAGGAAGATGTTGAAACTTGGTTGCTTGGCATGAGGAAATATTTCCAACTGTAGAATTATTCCTCTCATGCAGAAGGAAGAATTTCAATGTATCAACTGAAGGGAAAGGCATCCATGTGGTGGGATCAACTTGTACAGGTGCAACACATTAGAGAGAAAGATATCACTTGGAAAGAATTCAAGAGATATTTAGAGAAGAAATACTTTACTAAAAGATACTATGACATAAATATGAAAGAGTTCTTTGAACTCAAGATGGGTAGCATGACCATTGATGAATACAAATGAAGGTTTTGGAATTATTGAAGTATGTTCCGTTCATCAAGGATGAGATTGTCAATATTCAAAGGTATCTGAGTGGACTACCACCTCCCATTGGGGACAAGATCCAGTATGATGACCCAAAAACCATGGAAGAAACGATAAGAAGAGTGAAATTCTTATATGAGCAACAAAGAGAGAAGCCTACTTTCCGGAAGGCTTGGGAAGACAAGAAGAAATTCAAAACGGGTCAGAGGAAGAAGGGAACTAAGACACCCTTTTTCAGAAATAGTACTCAAGGAAAACCATCTTTTATAGAGCACAGGAAGGTTGAAGTAGGTGGGAAAATGCCAAGACCTCCACCTATTGAATGTTGGGGTTGTAAAGAAAACCATAGGTACAGATATTTCCCCCACAAAAATGATAAAGTGAGAGATGGCCACGATGTATAGCAGGGTGAAACAGTGGAGGACATAGGCAATAGAATGCCAAGGATCTACACAACCCTGGACAACAAGCAAGTTGAATATCAGTCACACATGATTGAAGTGGAAGGTATGATTAACAACCAACCATTTACTATTTTAATTGATTCAGGGGCTATCCATAGTTATATAGATCCTAGAGTGGTGGAAAGTTTGCAATTGTCGAGAAGAAAAAATGGAAAATCTTGGTTAGTGTAGCTGGCTACAAGAAACAAGAGAAGAGTTACAAAATTGGTTAAGTCTTGTCCAGTGGACATGAATGGACTGAGCACAAAGGATGAATTGAACATTCTACCTTTAGGCTCTTATGACTGCCTAATTGGGATGGACTGGTTGGACCAGCACTATGCCATCTTGGACTTTCGTAATAATGCATTCACTTTCTTGGATGAAGAAGGAGATCGGAAAACAGTCCAAGGAATTCCTAGAGTTGTTGTTGTTAGAGAAATTTCAACAATGCAGCTAAAGAAGTGCTTCAGGAAAGGATATCAATTATTTGCAGCCTACCTAGAGGAAGAACCTGAGGATAAGGTGTCAAATATCGAAGACCATTTGGTACTAAAGAATTTTGAGGATATATTCCATGAGGTACCAGGACTACCTCCAAAAAGAGATATTGACTTCTCTGTAAACTTGATGCTTGGAGCAGCTCCAGTGTCAAAATCTCCTTACAGAATGAGTATGTCAGAGATGAAAGAACTGTAATTGCAGCTTGAGGATATCCTAAGGAAGGGGTATATACGCCCAAGTGTGTCACCTTAGGGGGGCCCAGTCCTATTCGTGAAGAAGAAGGATGGGATGTTGAGATTGTGTATCGATTTTAGACAATTGAACAAAGTAACTGCAAAGAACAAATATCCTCTACCGAGGATTGATGACCTCTTCGATCAATTGAAGGATGCAAAGATATTTTCAAAGATAGACCTCATGTCGAGATACCACCAGGTGAGGATAAAGGATGGAGACATCAAAAAGACCACCTTTAGAACAAGGTATGGTCATTACTATTTTACAGTGGTGCCATTTGGGATATCAAACACACCCATTGTTTCCCTGTGCTTGATGAATGGTGTGTTTGGGACTATGTAGACAATTTCGTCATAGTCTTCCTGGATGACATTCTGGTGTATTCCAAGTCGGAGGAAGAGCATGAAAAACATCTTAGTATGGTGTTGCAGGTTCTAAGAGAGAACCAATTGTATGCCAAGTTGAGCAAGTGCTCATTTTATCAGGAATAGATCCATTACTTGGGGCATATTATTTCGAAGGATGGGATAGTTGTAGACCCTAAGAAGATTGAGGCCATCATAGAATGGTCAGCACCAAGGAATGTGACAGAAGTCAGATCCTTTATGGGTCTATCTGGTTAATATGGAAGTTTTATCGTAGGGTTCTCAAGGATAGCTCACCCTATCACTTCTTTGCAAAGGAAGGAGAAGAAGTTTTAATGGAAAGAAGATTGTTAGAAAAGATTTCAGTGATTGAAGCAACTGTTAACCAGTGCTCCAATCCTGAGGATTACAGATCCAAATGAAGACTTTGTGGTGTGCACAGATGCATGAAAAGAAGGACTAGGAGGAGTCCTCAGTCAGAATGGATTCATAGTCTGTTATGAATCCATAAAGTTGAAAGAGCGCAAAAGGAACTATGCAACTCATGATTTGGAGTTGCAGCCATAGTACACACTCTAAAGAAATGGAGGCATTACCTCATGGGAAGGAGGTTCCAACTAATAACAAAACATAACGGTATGAAGTATTTGTTTGAAAAGCCAACCTTGAATGCTAGGCAGAGTAGGTGGCTGGAGTTTCTATGTGAGTACGATTTTGATATCCATAATATCAAAGGGAAGGAGAATAAAGTGGTTGACGCCCTCAGCATGAGAGTACATGAATTACATGCTACAACCATTAGCATGTACCAAACTGATATAAAAGGAAGAATTTTGGAAGCTTCAAATGAAGATTTGAAGTACATGGAGCTGGTAGCAAAGCTACAACAAGGTGAGATGCCACAGATCGTGGAAAATTATAAATTGGAAACCGATGGAACACTTCTGTACAAGAACATAATTTATGTACCTAATGTCTAGGACATGAAACTTTTGATTTTGCATCAAATGCATAATGTGCATTATGCAAGGCACCCTGGATATTAGAAAATTGTTGCAACAGTCAAGAGCCATTACTTTTGGCCAGGTATGAAGAAAGAGATTGATAAATACATCGCCAGATGTATGGAGTGATAGAAGGTTAAAGCTGAGCACAGGAAACTAATAGGTTTGTTGAAACCTTTACCCATTCATGAGTGGAAGTGGGAAGTGGTGACAATGGATTTCATCATCGGATTGCCCAGAACCAAAAAAAATCATGATTCAATCATGGTGGTGGTGGATAAGCTTACGAAATCTACCCATTTCATTTCATTAAAGAATACTCACAAGGCAACGGATGTTGTCGACGTCTTTATGAAGGAGGTGGCACGGTTGTACAAAATTCCCAAGACAATTGTGTCTGACAGAGACCCGAAATTCACCTCAAATTTTTGGAAAGGGTTATTCAAAGGGTTCAGAACGAATCTGAACTTCAGTACAAATTATTATCCTGAGTCTAATGGACAGATAGAGAGGGTGAACAGAGTAATAGAAGACACGTTAAGGATGTATGTGACGGAAAAACCATTGAAATGGGAAGACTACCTGCACTTGGTAGAATTCACCTACAACAATGGGTATCAAGCATCATTGAAGATGAGCAAATTTGAAGCACTTTATGGTAGAAAGTGAAATACTCTAGTAAGATGGGATACTCCAGCTGATAGGGCAGTAGTTGGGCCAGAGTTGATCAAGGAAATGGAAGAACAAATACTAAAAATTAAGCAAAATTTGAAAGCTGCCCAAGACAGGAAAAAAAGTTATGTTAATAAGAACATAACCCACAGAGAGTTTAAAGTTGGTGACCATATTTTCTTGAAATTAAAAGCCAATAAAAGTTCCCTGAAGTTGGGAATTGCGCCAAGTTGGAAGCTAGATTTTGTGGGCCAGTTGCATATATGCTTGCATTACCAGCATCCATGACTGTACATAATATATTTCATGTTTCATTGCTTAAGAAATATATACCTGATTTTAATCATGTCATCGATTGGAATGTGATTTAGGTGGAGTAAGAAGGTGTATTGCAAGTGCATCATGTGCACATATTGGACCAGAAAAGAAAACAACTCCATAATCAAGCCACGGGGCTTGTAAACATCCAGTGGACCTGGTAGGGTCCAAAGGACATGACATCGGAGCATGAGGATGTTATACGAGCAGAACACCCACATCTTTTTGAAGATTTTGAAAAGCTTGTTGATGTTGTGTAAAGAGTTGCACTGAGGACCGTGTAAAAATAAGGGGAGGGGATTTTAATATCCCTCGGTAGTGCCCCAGTTATATTATGAATTGTAATCATGTTTCTAAATTGTAATCATGTTTTGTAGGCTGGTGAGACGATTATTTATAAGATGGTGGTCTTATTTGTTTATTAGGCTAGAGAGCCTAAGTGTTAAGGCCAGGAGCCTGATTTTGTATATGTAATTATGCAAATCATTAATACAATATATAAACATCGTTGCGTGCCGGCCAACAAGGAAGAAAGAGTGATGGGGGACTAAGATTCCACGGTATGGGTAAGGGAGAGGGGGATGAGAGGTAGGAAGAGGGGCTAATATTGAGGGTTTAAGTCCTTACGAATAATAATTTATTATTATTCCAAAGTGGTGTGAAAGGTATGTTTTTATCCTAAGTCCTGGGAGAGGCAACACATGCAACCCCAACATGTTCAAAAGGGAACGCATACTTGATGGAGTGCATGCAGCTTCATGGGTGACATGTGCCAGCCCAGGAACATGCAATTTAACCCAAGAATTGAGCTATGAAGGGGGTTCGTCCTCCATTTTGCCATCAATTTTTTGAACAATGGGGATTCTGTGAACGACCTATGCTTAATTTTCCTATCACACAATTCTGAAAACCAAAACCAAAAGTTGACTGGTGTATTCCTGTGAATTATGTGGCCTCTGTATTCATCCTTTGCAATGTTCACACACACCTGAGACCCAAAATCTGTCACCTGAGTCATTCTGTGAACCTTCCATACTCCGCCTGTGTTCACTGGAATCATTCCCAAGAATCTTTTTGTCTCGACACTGGACCTATGCATTGCCACACACCTTTGAAGCCAACCCGCGTCTTCTATGAAACCTGGAAATTGTCTATGTTGTGTGTGTTATAACTGTGGGATGTTGTGGCCACGCAGTCCCTTGGATGAGTGTTATTGGCTACTGTCATCCTTTCCTTGTTGAGCCTTGGTGTCCTCCTTATGTTGGAACAGAGTTGAAGAAGAAGGTTGTCACGCCTGTGTGCAACACTCTCTCCAGGTGAGAGAGGTGGTTGTGGTTGAAGAAGCATGTTTTCAGGCCTGTGAGAGACTCTCTCCAGGTGAGAGAGTGTGTGGAGGAAGTGAGAACTTCTAGAAGGAATCATGTAGTTGCCACAGAGTTTGAAGAATTCTGGTCCAGTCTATTGCTGAAGCCCGAGGCAAGCGAGGTTTAGTAGCCGAAGGATTGTCTTGGCGATAGTGAAGGTGTATACTCCTGGATTGGGACAGACATGTGTGGAATGAGAGTCGGTGAGCAGTGGGCATAAGTGGCTCCTGGGAGAGAATCCTTCCTCCTAAACTGTGTGTCTTCCATTGACCTTTCCTAGCCTAGGATTCCCTTTCCCAGTGAAGCTTAGTCCCAGTTCGGGGGTGACCTATGGTTGAGAGTGATGAGAAGTGCGGTCTAAGTCTAGGAGGTTTGTGGAAGTTCTGCACACAGTTGGTGGTGTATTAAAGTTTCAAAGATAAGTATCATTATGTGTTTTAATTCTGTACTTAACTAAAATGCATGTTCTTTGATACTTGTAATATTATCATGTATTATGTTGCTAGTTTGAATTGTTGTTAATTCTATTTAAGTTTGTATGAAAGCAGTAAATCCATGTCAAATGTATTATATTGATTTAATGCTTATTATTTATAAATAATGGATGTTGTATATTTAAGTATGATAATGTTTCTGTGAAGTAGCATTTCTCGGCAAGTGGGTTGATGGTCGAGGATGTTACAATATGGTATCAAAGCCATGTTTTCAACGCTGAGCCTGGATGGGCCGAATAAGTGGTTTTTAGAACCAAGGTTTCGAGAGGAAATTGAGTCTGGAGGACTAATTTCAAACCTTAGAATGTTTCTAAGTTCCAACGGGTTTCTTATCCGTGTTATGAAGATCAGGAGGAGTAGCGGTAGAATAAAACCACAGTTATTGATCAGCTATAGAGGTAAGTATATGGACCATCAAATCCACATCCAGACACTCAGGAGAGTGTGCAGAAGAGATCAAATATGGGCCATCAGATTTGAGCGTGTGGACCAATAGTCGTTGGATATAGGGAAGGTGAACAAGGTTTAAAACCTTTGGAGTTGCACAAGAGTGTGGGTATCATGATACGTGAAGTCCCGACATCAAAAAAATCGCCTATCAGGAGGGACGCGTGGGGATCAATCGACATTTCATTGACTCGTGACTTGAAAATGGTCAAAGTGCAAGTTCGTGAGAATTTGCGAAACGCGAATTCATGATTAGATCACAACCATTGATCAAGGAGAGATCTGGACTGTTGATTGTCCAGGAGGAATAACGAAATTTCAGGAGTTCAACTGTTGGGAGAATGGGATGTGTTGTTTCACAAACTCCCAAAACCCAAAACCCCGAAGTCCCGAGAAGATATACATCGTAGATCTGGGGAAAATATCTTGATTGTTGGATCGATCAGAACAATAGATAGTAATTTCGGGAGTTCGACTGTCGGGAGAAGTGGGATGTGCTAATGCAAAAACTCTCAAGGCCCGAAATTGTGAAATCCTGAAGAGCCGAAGTAGTGGACCGGGTTGACGAAATTTGGATAAATGTGGACACATGGGTTGTGTGCCATGTGCTGGTGGGCCCTGAAGGAAAAGTAGATGAAGTGGTGCCAGATGGAATCACCTGAGGTAATGTGAGCGTTCTTAAGTACACCACATGTCACCATCATGGTTGGTGATAGCTATGTTGTGGGCCCAGAAGCTAGAAAGGTCGAAAGTTTGGAAGCAAGGAGTCAGAGAGGGAAGCGAGGGTGGGAGTTTTCAAGTTTGAAATCATGAAACCCAGAAATCACGATTAGAGAACCTAAATATCTAGTGCTTGGTCATGACCCATGGTGGCATGGGTTGGGAAACTGAGAGAAAAGGGCTAAGGTCTGAGTGCACTACAGAGCCGAGCATAGCTCGAAGAATTAATGGAAACTAAACGTTTCTTGAATTAAGTGTTTATGAATGTTGTGGAATTTGTTAAAGAATAATGGCCTAACAAATTCTAGTTGTCTACACATTGTGGTTGTAGAAGCTCGACAAGTACCATAACCTAATAGAATTGCCATCGAATGAAAAATAAATGGAAAGGGCACACACTGCTTCCAATTCCGAGGACGAAGAAAAAGGAATGGGTGTTCACTTGGCAGTTGAAGGATTAAACTCTAGTGGCCATGGAGACAAGATATATAAGGAAAGAAACATGAGGAAGATCATAGAAGGATTGCAAAAAGATGCCCAAACTCGCCAAGTCAATAGCAAAAATCTCAGAAAATATCAGGAAAAACAAGGTGAATTTAACGTAAAGATGTTAAAGAGTTTGGAGAGAATAGAAAATAAATTTGAGAAGGAGAGTGACTCAAGAAGAACAGGGAGTCACCAGACTTCTGGGGGAAGAAGGTCAAGGAGTACGGGTAGACACCGTCATCACTCCCAAGGCTAATCCAAGAAAAGGACACACAGTAGTTCAAGCCCATCTCCTACCAGAAATCAAAGGAGATTTGGAGTGAATGAATCGAAGGGAGAGATAAACAAGATTAAGCCTCCTATGTTTGATGGAGAGCATAAGAAGGAGGAAGATGCTGAAACTTGGTTGCTTGGCATGAGGAAATATTTCCAACTGTAGAATTTTTCCTTTTGCATATTCCTCTCATGCAAAAGGAATAATTGTAATGTATAAACTAAAAGGAAAGACATCCATGTGGTGGGATCAGTTTGTACTAGTGCAACACATTAGAGAGAAAGATATCACTTGGAAATAATTCAAGAGATATTTCGAGAAGAAATACTTGACTAAAAGATACTATGACAGAAAGATGAAAGAGTTCTTTGAACTCAAGCTGGGTAGCATGACCATTGATGAATATGAATGAAGGTTTTTGGAATTACTAAAGTATGTTCTGGTAATCAAGGATGAGACTCTCGAGATTCAAAAGTATTTGAGTGGACTACCACCTTCCATTGGGGACAAGATCCAATATGATGACCCAAAATCTATGGAAGAAACAATAAGAAGAGTGAAATTCTTTTATGAGAAGCAAAGAGAGAAGCCTACTTTTCGGAAGGCTTGGGAAGCAAGAAGAAATTCAATATGGATCAGAGGAAGAAGGGAACTAAGAAACCCTTTTTCAAAAGCAGTCCTCGAGGACAACCATATTTTAGAGAGCACAGGGAGGTTGAAGTAAATGGGCAAATGCCAAGACCGCCACCTATGGAATGTTGGGGTTGTAAACAAAACCATAGGTACAGAGATTTCCCCCACAGAGATGATAAAGTTAGAGTTGTCCAAATGTATAGCAGGTTAAAAGAGTGGAGGACATGGGCAGTATAATACCAAGGATCTACACATCCCTGGACAACAAGCAAGCTGAATATTAGTCTCACGTGATTGAAGTGGAAGGTATGATTAACAACCAACCATTTACTATTTTAATTTATTCAAGTACTAGCCATAGTTATATATATCCTAGAGTGGTGGAAAGTTTGCAATTGTCGAGAAGAAAACAGGGAAAATCGTGGTTAGTGCATGTGGCTATAGGAACCAAGAGAAGAGTTACACAATTGGTTAAGTCATGTCCAGTGGACATGAATGGACTAAGCACAAAGGTTGAATTGAACATTCTACCTTTAGTCTCTTATGACTTCCTAATTGGGATGGACTGGTTGGACCAAAACCATGCCATGTTGGACTATCGTAATAAGGAATTCACTTGCTTGGTTGAGGAAGGAGATTGGAAAACAGTCCAAGGAATTCCTAGAGTTGTTGCTATCAGAGAAATCTCAATAATGCAGCTAAAGAAGTGCTTCAGGAAAGGCTGACAATTATTTGTAGCCCACTTGGAGGAAGCACCTGAGGATAAGGTGTCAAAGATTGAAGACCATGTGGTACTAAAGGAGTTTCAGGATATATTCTAGGAGGTACCAGGACTACCTCTGAAAAGAGATATTGACTTCTCTATAAACTTGATGCTTGGAGCAGCTCTAGTGTCAAAATCTCCTTACAAAATGAATATGTCGGAGCTGAAAGAACTGCAATTGAAGCTTGAGGAGCTCTTGAGGAAGGGGTATATATGCCCAAGTGTGTCACCTTGGGGTGCCCCAGTCCTATTCATGAAGAAGAAGGATGGGACACTGAGATTGTGTATTGATTTCAGACAATTGAACAACGTAATTGCAAAGAACAAATATCCTATACCGAGGATTGATGACCTCTTCGATCAATTGAAGGATGCAAGGATATTTTTGAAGATAGACCTCAGGTTAAGATATCACCAAGTAAGGATAAATGATGAATACATTAGCAAGACCACCTTTAGAACAAGGTATGGTCATTATGAGTTCACAGTGGTGTCATTTGGGCTGTCAAATGCACCTGCTTTTTTTATGTGCCTGATGAATGGTATATTCAGGGACTATCTAGAGAAGTTCATCTTAGTCTTCCTGGATGACATTCTGGTGTATTCCAAGTTGGAGGAAGAGCATTAAAAACATCTTAGGATGGTTTTGCAGGTTCTAAGAGAGCACCAACTGTATGCTAAGTTAATCAAGTGCTCGTTTTATCAGGAGTAGATCCATTACTTAGGGCATATTATTTTGAAGGATAGGATAGATGCAGATCCTGAGAAGATTGAGGCCATCAGAGAATTGTCAGCATCAAGGAATGTGACAGAAGTCATATCCTTTATGGGTCTAGATGGTTATTACAGAAGTTTTATCGTAGGGTTCTCAAGGATATCTTAGCCTATAACTTCCTTGCGAAGGAAGGAGAAGAAGTTTCAGTGGACAGAAGATTGTGAGAAAAGGTTTCAGTGATTGAAGCAACTATTAACCAGTGCTCCAATCCTGAGGATTGCAGATCCAAATGAAGACTTTGTGGTGTGCACAGATGCATGCAAAGAAGGAATGGGAGGAGTCCTCAGTCAGAATGGAATCATAGTCTGTTGTGAATCCAGAAAGTTGAAATAGAATGAAAGGAACTATGCAAGTCAAGATATGGAGTTGGAATCCATAGTACACGCTCTAAGGAAATGGAGGCATTACCTCATGGGAAGGAGGTTCGAACTGAGAACAAACCATAATGGTATGAAGTATTTGTTTGACCATCCAACCTTGAATTCTAGGCAATGTAGGTGGTTGAAGTTTATGTGTGAGTATGATTTTGATATCCAACATATCAAAGGGAAGGAGAATAAAGTGGTTGATGCACTCAGCAAGAGAGTACATGAATTACATGCTACAACCATTAGCATGAACTGAACTGATATAAAAGGTAGGATTTTGGAAGCTGCAAATGAAAATTTGCAATACATGGAGCTGGTAGCAAAGCTACAATAATGTGAGATGCCACAGAAAGTGGAAAATTATAAATTGGAAACCGATGGAGCACTTCTGTACAAGAACAAAATTTATGTACCTAATGTCCAGGACATGAAACTTATCATTTTGCATGAAATGCATAATGTCCCTTATGTAGGGCACCCTGGATGTCAAAAACCTGTGGTAACAGTCAAGAGCCATTACTTTTGGCTAGGTATGAAGAAAGAGATTGTTGAATACATAGCCAGATGTATGGATTTCCGGAAGGTTAAATCTAAGCACAAGCATTGAGTAGGATTGCTGCAACCTTTACCCATTCTTGAGTGGAAGTGGGAAGTGGTGACAATGGATTTCATCAGCGGATTTACCAGAACCAACAAGCAACACTATTCAATCATGGTGGTGGTGGATAATCTTATGAAAGTTGCCCATTTAATTATGTTAAGGACTACTCACAAGGCAGTGGATGTTGTAGATGTTGTTATGAATGAGGTGGCATGATTGTATATAATTCCCAAGACAATTGTGTTCGGCAGAGACCCAAAATTCACCTCCAATTTTTGGAAAGGGTTATTCAAAGGGTTAAGAATGAATCTAAACTTCAATATAGATTATCATCCTATGTCTGATGGAAAAATAGAGAGGGTGAGCAAAGTAATAGAAGACACATTAAGGATGTATGTGATGGACAAATCATCGAAATGGGAAGACTACCTGCACTTGGTAGAATTCGCCTACAACAATGGGTATCAAGCATCATTGAAGATGAGCCCATTTGAAGCATTTTATGGAAGAAAGTACAATACTCCATTAAGCTCAGATAATCCATCTGATAGGGTAGTAGTTGGGCCAAAGTTGCTCAATGAAATGAAAGAACAGATACTAAAAATTAAGCAGAATTTGAAAGCTTACCAGGACAGGCAGAAAAGTTATGCTGATAAGAACATAACCCACAGAGAGTTTCCCTAAAGCTGGGAAACTGCATCAAGTTGGCAACCAGATTTTGTGGGCCATTTGAAATCCTAGAAAGGATTGGGCCAGTTGCATATATGCTTGCATTACCTGCATCCATGACTATACATAATGTATTTCATGTTTCATTGCTTAATAAATATATACTTGATGTTAATCATGTTATCAATTGGAATGTGATTCAGGTGGACCAATAAGGTGTCTTGCAAGTGCATCTTGTGCGCATATTGGACTGGAAAAGAAAACATCTCTGGAATCGAGCCATAGGGATTGTAAATGGCCAATGGACTTGGTACGGTCCCAAGGACGTGACATGGGAGCATGCGGATGTTATGCGGGCATAACACCCGCATCGTTTTGAATATTTTGAAAATCTTGTTGATGTTATGTAAAGAGTTGCACTAAGGACAGTGAAAAAATAAGGGGATGGGATTGCAATATCCCCCGGTAGTGCCCTAGTTATATTATGAATTGTATTCATGATTATGAATTGTAATCATGTTTTGTAGGCCGGTGAGCTGAGTATTGATAATCGGTGGGCTTCTGTGTTTATTAGGTCGGATAGCCTAAGTGTTAAGGCCAAGAGCCTGATTTTGTATATGTAATTATGCAGATCATTAATATAAAATATAAACATCATTGTGTGTCGACCGACCAAGAAGAAAGAGTGATGGGGGACTAAGCTTCCACAGTATGGGTAAGGGAGAGGGGGCTGAGAGGTAGGAAGAGGGCATAATATTGAGGGCTTAAGTCCTTAGGAATAATAATTTATTATTATTCCAAAGATGTGTGAAAGGTATGTTTTTATCCTAAGTCCTGGGAGAGGTAACACATGCATCCCCAACGTGTGAAAAAGGGAACGCATACTTGATGGAGTGCATGCAGCTTCATTGGAAACATCTGTTGGCACAGGCACATGCAATTTAACCCAATAATTGAGCAGTGAAGGGGGTTCGTCCTCCATTCTGTCTTCGGCTGTCTGAACCGTGGGGATTCTGTGAACGAACTCTGCTTAATTTTCCTGTCATGCAATCTTGAAAACCAGAACCGGAAGTCGACTTGTGTATTCCTGTGAATTTTGTGCCCTATGTATTCATCCTTTGTATTGTTCGCGCATGCACCTGAGACCCGAAATCCATCACCTGAGTCATTCTGTGAACCTTCCATACTCCACCTGAGTTCACTAGAATCATTCCCAAGAACTGTTTTGTCTCTACACTGGACCTATGCATATCCACACACTTTTGAAGTTGACCCGCGTCTTCTGTGAAACTTGAGCAATTTTCTATGTTGTTTGTGTTATAACTGTGGGTTTTTGTGGCCACACAATCCCTTGGATGAGTGTTATTGGCTGCCATCATCCTTTTCTTGCTAAGCCCTGTTCTCCTCCTTGTGCTGGAACAAAGTTGAAGAAGCAGGTTGTCAGGCGTTTGAGAGACTCTCTCCAGGTGAGAGACTGTGCGGAGGAAGTGAGAACTCCTGGAAGGAGTCCTATAGTTGCCACAGAGCTCGAAGAATTCCAGTTTGTTCTGTTGCTGAAGCCCAAGGAAAGGGAGGTTTAACAACCAAAGGACTGTCTTGGTGACAATGAAGGTGTATACTCCTAGGGTGGGATAGGCATGTGGGGAATGAGAGTTTGTGAGAAGTGGGCATAAGTGGCTCCTTGGAGGGAATACTTCCTCATAAACTATGTGTCTTTCGTTGACCTTGCCTAGCCTAGGATTCCCTTGCCCGATGGAGATTAGTCCCAATTCAGGGGTGACCTATTGTTGAGAGTGATGAGCAACACAGTCTAAGGCTAGGAGGTTCGTGGAAGGTCTGCATGCAGTTGGTGGTATATTACAGTTTCAAAGATAAGTATCATTATGTTTTTTAATTTTGTACTTAATTAAAATGAATGTTCTGTGATACTTGTAATATTATCATGTCTTCCGTTGCTAGTTTGAATTACTGTTAATTCTATTTAAGTCTGTATGACAACAGTAAATCCATGTCAAATGTCTTAATTTGATTTAATGCTTATTCTTTATAAATAATGCATGTTATATATTTAAGTATGAGAATGTTTCTGTGAAGTAGCGTTTCCCGACAAGTGGGTTGATGGTCGGGGACATTACATCAATGATCTTCATCAAAAGATTCTAAGGTCAACAAGCGCTTCTCCATTGGAGAAGTGTCAGGTAATAGCTCGATGGGAGTGCAGAACGTGGGGATTTGGCACTCGATAGGGAGGGTGGCTTTGCTCCCATGGACGAGGTGGAACAGTGTAAAACCAGTGGTAGTTTTATTTTCCGTGCGATAAGCCCATGATGTGGAAAACAACATATGATTCTAGTTGGTCTTATGTTTGTTGATGGTACATTGTATCATGGTTTTGAGGACTTTGTTGATAGCCTCAACCTATCCATAGGACTGAGGGTAATATGGGGAGGCAAACTCATGGGAGAAGCCTAACTTTGAGGAGAGTTCCACAAATATCTCATTCTCAAAGTGTTTATCGTGATCAAACACTAACTGTAGTGGGAATTTGAATTCGGTAATGATGTGGTTGAAGAAAAAATGTGTTGTTGTGTCAGTGGTACTATTTTAAAATGGGAATGAATTCAGCCCATTTGGTAAAGTAATCGAATTCCATGACAATGTGCTTGTTTCCATTACTAGACGGAGGATTGCAAGTCATGAAGTCTATGCCCCATTTGCAAAAGGGGTCGGCGGTGATGACTCGATGTAGAAGAGATGGTGGAGCTCATGCTTTGTTTGCATAAATCTTGCATTTGTCGCATCATTTGATAGCATGGATGCAGTCATGAAACAACATGGGCCAGAAGTACCCTACTCGAATGAGTTTTTCGGCGGTAGACATACCCAAGAGGTGACCACCGCAAGCGTCGCTATGGAAATCATTCAAGAATTTGTCATCTTCGTTGATGGTTATACATCGATGAAGAATGGTGTCAACCCCACATCGATATAGGATGTCTCCGATGAGGAGGTATCAAGGGGCCTGATATAGAATGCATCGACAATCATCTCGAGAGATATGAGACCCAAAATTATGTGTCCAAAGGTAGACGAGAAGATCACCATACCAAGGGTCATCAGAGGGGATGAAGAAGAGGTGTTCATCGGGAAAATTCGTATTGACGGGGGAAACTTTAGCATCCAAGGGAAAATCTGTAATGAGTTCAACGAGGACAAGTGATTTCTTCCTTTTGGGAGTTGAGAACTCTGTTGGACACACCTACCACACTTAGAGGGGGGGGGTGAGTGAGTGTGGGGATATTTTTCCCAAAACTTCCATCATACACCAAAAATCATTAGTTAGCAATCACCATTAACAAATTACCCATTGTTGTCATTTCTAACCAGTTAGATGTGAACATATATCAACAACATAAATCAACAATATATCATCAACAATTCATCACCACAAGGAACACAAAGAACACAATATGTATGTACAATTTTCTTTTTATTACGGACTACAATCCTTGGGGTTTTTCAGCAACAACTGAATAGAGTACAAGTCTACAAGAGCACCATCTCTATAATGCAAGACTCATCTTACATCCTCAACACCAACTGAGATGAGGCAATAATCCTCAACAAATATCAATCTACAAAAGGTACACGACCTATTGATAGTGCATCATGCATATGTATGAGACCTACCAATAGTACAACCCACGTGTATATGCACCCAAGTAGTACTACAACCTGAATATACCTTTTGAGCTATTAGGGTTTATCCTTTTCATCACATGCTCAGATCCTATACAACCTACAATCACATTTTCTTCTGTCTATCACTGTCCAAGATAACCCACATCCAGTCAAAACACATCCAAGCTCTCCAATAGTCTACTCATGCTCCAAAACCAATCAATATGGATGCTATCTCAATCATGTATAAACAACTAGTATACCATGGAAATCATGTCACCATTGAATCACAAGAGTATTTCTCACTCCATCAACCAAATTAAACCACATCATAGTAGCCATACCAAGAATTCCATAAGCAGTCACAACACATCAAACAATAGTATCCATCAAGAAAATAATGTAACCATACCAGTGTCTAAGTGACAAATCTAAGCCCATAGAATGCAGATCTGGAACCTGCTTCAGTCTTCAACAACTTGTCATCGGCTCAACCACAAATATCCATTATTTCAACCACTATACGCTCCCTATACACAGAAAACCCACGTATTGTATGCACCCTGTACACAGACAACTCGCGTATATGCACCCTATACACAGACAACCCGCGTATGCACTAGAAAATAGGGTTTTTCTGTAATTCTGAGAATTTATCCGTCATGATCTCAGAATTGACAAAACTTCAATGCATCCATGAGATCCTCCCGATATCCTCTCTCTCAAAATAGA
Organism: Picea engelmannii; assembly: GCA_009831015.1. Classification (NCBI taxonomy): domain Eukaryota; kingdom Viridiplantae; phylum Streptophyta; class Pinopsida; order Pinales; family Pinaceae; genus Picea; species Picea engelmannii. Next base: position 324,618 of record ML810854.1, read on the forward strand.
TATTCAGCACATGCTCAAGAGATCCACACCAAATATTCTCTCACAAGAATCTCTCCATCAATACTCCAAAATATATTCTCACATGAAGCTCTCCATTGATCCACACAAAGGATGTTTTGCAAGATACCATTACTATATTATTTATACTTTCATCCTCTAGGTCACTTAACCCATTTCTAGGTCACTTAACCTATTTTCCTTATTTTAGGGTTAACCACTTTCCATAAATAGAAAGTGCTCCAATACTTTATCATTTAAATATTCCTTCTTGATTTTGTCACCTTTATCATTTCTTGTTTTTGTCACTTCTCTTTATTATTTAAATAATCCACCTTGACATTGTCACTTTAATTTATCATTTAAATAATGATTTCTTCTTTTCAAGTACTTTGACTTCTTTGACCTTTTGGAGCTTCAAGCCAACATGTGAGGGTCCTCCAACTTCGTAAGGCCATAACTCTCAAACCATGAGGAGTTATGTGATATTCCACATACCAACCGAAATGGTATGACAAGCACTATCTATATAGGATAGTTTCACCAACAACTTCATTGATCTTCATCTCATTATTCCATATACAAGCATGGGTCCTCCAACCATTCTTCTAGGATAACTCAATCTGCAAAGCGTCTTCCCATGAGGATTTGGCCATAAGGGGACCACTTTGGAGTTCATCAATTTGTGCACCTTATCAATCATGATAAGACAATAATGAATCATCTATACATTTTTCCAACAATTCATCATATACCATTGAAACCACATTGATCCATCTTCATCATGTATCAATGACAACTCATTGATCCATCTTCATCATATCAATGACAACTCGTTGATCCATCTTCATCTATGGATTCTCATCAAGGACAATACATATTAAATTACATCAATAATCAATCAATCAATTCTTTGAAATCAATCAATCAAACCATTAGCATCACTGACAACATGATCCAACAATCTCCCCCTTTGGCATTTATGGAAATACCAACATTGATGTCAACACCAATTACCAATTATTGATGTCAACATGTAGATAAGGCATGCTCTACATCAATAGTCAATGTGACTATCTCTCCCCATCAATAAACATCAATCACATCAATTTGAATATCTCTCCCCATCAATAAAAATCAATCACATCAATGTGATTATCTCTCCCCCTTTGACATCAATGGAAAAGGGCCATTCTCCTCTTGGGGTTGCTCCCCCTTCTTGAACTTTCCTTGGGGATGCTCCCTCTGTCTAAGTGCCTTTGATCTTCCTCTGAATAATCTCTCCCCTTTTTGAACAAGGGATATCAATCTGATGTAATGTTGAAGATACATCGAACATACTCCCCCTGGAATTATGCTTATGTGCTCTTTCTTCAAATATGGGGCTCTTTTTTAGGTATGCATATGATAAATATATCCTCCTAGAATCATGGGAACAAGAATGACTCCCCCTATGGGTATGTCTCCCCTATCTTCTCTGCAATATGAATAATGTGCTATCATATAATGATCCTTGGACCTATTCATGCATCAAACTCATGCCATACTAAGCATCATGAAGAAAAAGATATGTCGACAATGAAATAAAGAATCATGAGCAAAATATCAACCAAGCACATCCTGTACAAAAATGTGTGCTCATCATGCACAACACCTATGTACATCAACATCATGCAATGTGCCAAAAGATATCATCCATGGAATGTATCAATCATATGCCTCTATCAATATGCCAACATGTGCATCTACCAATATGCCAACCATGTGAATCTACCAATATGCCAACCCTGTATCATATCACTCATGATATGTCTCCATCATGAACCAAGTACCATAACCATGTATCAAACAAATACCAATTGTTGTGCTAATAAAGTAATACCAATAGCATATGCCATGTATTACCACTTGTACCAAGCGAGTACATCAATCATGCACCAATACCAAAACATGATGAAACCTCACACATGTATGCCAAGTCATCCATAAAATATGTGCCAATCAACCTGCTAGTAGGTGACTCTACCAATATACTATAAATGTACCAATCATGCATCAACTATAGATCATCAATGACGTACAACATGATCAATTTTACCAACCACATGTCCCAATGTGTATCCCATCCATATGCTAAATGCATGCATCAAGTTTTCCAACAAGTAAGCTTCCAATACATCATCACCTTACATAATACAATTTAGACTCATGAAAACCTACAACAAATAGTGTCAGAACTTGCAATAAACCATGTCAGAACCTGCATCATAGAGTTATAACATCACATCAAACTACAATCCCTGTGCATAGCCCTTTTCTTTAAGCTTCACAACATATACATGGTCTGCTGCACATACAACTCGCGTATGTACATGACCTATACAAGGTAAACCTGCATATGTATGCGACTGATACCACTGTCACCCACGTATGCCTCAGTAGATGACACTTTTGAACTTCCCTTCAGTCTTTCATTCTGCTCTGGTTGCTTTGTCTTCTTCACCCACTTCTGTAGATGTCCCTGCTCCTCAGAACTTGAGCTCTGAGCATCCATATTTTCAAATATGTCTCCCTTCCTAACTTCATTCCTTCTTCTAGCCATGCTATTTGAATTCCTCATCATGGAATTTCTTCTTGTGTTCCAACACTCCTAGGATTTGTGGCCAAATCCATTACAGTTGTAGCATCTCATGGTGTTATAGTGAACAACAATGTGTCCTACTTGATCACATCTCCAACACCTTATGGTGTTATGAAACCTTCCATTATATCTCCTTTTATAAGATCTACATTCAAAAGCTTTGTGAGCATATTCATTACATGAATAAAAATGCCCATGAAAAATACTTTCATACCTTTGCTTTGGTGTCCCAAATATAGCTTCTTGATGTCTTCCTTGCTTTGTTCTTTTGAAATTTTCTTTGCCTTGTGTAGATGGTTTCTTTGCAACATTGTCTTCCTTCTTTGATGGGCTTACCTCATGCTTCTTTAAGGTACTTGCTTAAACATGTGTATCTTCTCCTTTGTATCCAAGACCTGATTTATCATATGGTGATCTTTGACTTTCCAAGATCTCATCCATGATTCTTGAGCTATTCAAGAATTTGTTTGAATTCTCTACCTTCTTTCTAAGGTCAACAACTTCATATTCTAACTTATGACATGACTCTTTCCTTTCATTAATTTGATTCTTCAATAGTTCTTCTACCCTTTTGGCTTCTTCAATTTGGGTCTTGAGATGGACAATAGTTTCAAAATTTTTGTCAATCTCATCATCTACCTTCATATCTTCTTTTTCAATTTTTAGTCTTGTGATCTCTTCTTCCTTTTCTTCTAATTTAGTCTTATTTCTCTCTTCTTGTTCTTTGAGCATTCCCTTTAACTTCAAGATTTTCCTTTGACTCCTCCTAAGAAACTTTTTAGTGTTATCCGAAATATAGTTATAGTGTGTATAAAAATGATCACTTCTATATCTATATAAACCCTCTTCAACTTATTTTTGAATTTCTAATAGATTTTATTCTATTATTTCCTTGGGATAACTATCATCAAACTTTACACAAACTATTTCTAGATCATCTTCTTCACTTGAGAAAAATTCAACATCGTCACATTTTGAATCATTACACTCAAGAGTCTTTGGAGATTCTATAACTTCGTTTGAAATACTTTTGAGATCTTCCTTTGTGCTATCTTCACTTGAAATGTTTTCAAGATCACATTTATAAATAATACAATCAAGGGTTTTTGGAGATTCTTTATCTTTGATAATATTGATAGATCGGTCTTCAATATCTTCCTTCTCCTTTTTTCTTTGATATGTCTCCTCTAGCTTTAGCCATAGATCCTTGGCGGAAGTGCATTGTTCCATGCTTTCTTTTATAGGGTTTGAGAGTCCACTAAGAATGGTCTTGAGAGCCAATGAAATCATTCTTCTTTCCTTCTCTTTGAGCTGCAAACTTTGACTTGTTCTTCAATGGAACTGATCCACCAATGGCTTCCTTCCAAATAGCTTCTCCCATTGTTTTCAAATACACTCTCATCTCTATTCTCCAAGTAGAATAGTTTTCCTCACCAAGGATTGGTATTTCATCATCCATTTGTGTGTCTATGGATCTCCTTCAAGCTTGTTAAGGCTTGTAGTGAAGGCCCTGTTTGATACCAACCGTTGGACACACATACCACACTTAGAGGGGGGGGGTGAATGAGTGTGGGGCTCTTTTTACCAGAACTTCCTTCTTACACCAAACTCATTTGTTAGCATTCAACATTTACTCATTACTCATTGTTTTCATTTATAACTAGTTACATGTGAACATATATCAGCAACATAAATCAACAATATATCGTCAACAAGTCATCACCATAAGAAACACAAAGAATACAAGATGTATGTACAATTTTATTTTTATTATGGACTACAATCCTTGGGGTTTTTCAGCAACAACTGAATAGAGTACAAATCTACAAGAGCACCAACTCTATAATGCAAGACTCAACTTACATCCTCAGCACCAACTAAGGTGAGGCAACAATCCTCAACAAATATCAATCTGTAACAGGTACGCGACCTGTCGGTAGTGCAACACATGTATGTACGCGCCCTACCAGTAGTACAACCCATGTGTATAGGCACCCAAGTAGTGATACAACATGCATATACCTTCTAAGCTATTAGGTTTTATCCTTTTCATCACATGCTCAGATCCTGTGCAACCTCCAATCACATTTTCTTCTATCTTTCACTATCCAAATTGACCCACAACCAGTCACAACACATCCAAGCTCTACAATAGTCTACTCATGCTCCACAACCAATCAATATGAATGTTATCTCAATCATGTATAAACAACTATTATACCATGGAAATCATGTCACCACTGAATCACAAGAGTACTACGCACTCCATCATCCAAACTAAACCACATCATAGCAGCCATACCAAGAAATCCCTAAGCATTCACAACACATCAAACAATAGTATCCATCAAGACAATAATGTAACCATACCAATGTCTCAGTGACAGATCTGAGCCCATAGAATGCAGATCTGGAACCTGCTTCAGTCTTCAACAACTTGTCATCAGCTCAACCACAAATCTCCATGAGTTTATCCATTGTACGCTCCCTATACATAGACAACCCATGTACTGTACACACCCTGTACATAGATACCTCATGTATACACACCCTATACACAGACAACCTGCGTATGCACTAGAAAATAGGGTTTTTCTATAATTCTGAGAATTTCGTCGTCATGATCTTAGAATTGCCGAAACTTCAATGCGTCCATGAGATCCTCCCAATATCCTCTCTCTCAGAATAGATATTCAACACATGCTCAAGATATCCACACCAAATATGCTCTCACAAGAAGCTCTCCATCAATAATCCAAAAGATATTCTCACAAGAAGCTCTCCCTTGATCCACACAAAGGATGTTTTGCAAGAGGCCATTGCTATCTTATTTATACTTTCATCCTCTAGGTCACTTAACCCATTTCTAGGTCACTTAACCTATTTTCCTTATTTTAGGGTTAACCACTTTCCATAAATAGAANATTCCTTCTTGATTTTGTCACCTTACTTTATCATTTCTTGATTTTGTCACTTCTCTTTATTATTTAAATAATCCACCTTGACTTTGTCACTTTACTTTATCATTTAAGTAATGATTTCTTATTTTCAAGTACTTTGACTTCTTTGACCTTTTGGGGCTTCAAGCCAACATGTGAGGGTCCTCCAACTTCATAAGACCATAAATCTCAAACCGTGAAGAGTTACCTGACATTCCACATACCACCGGAAATGGTATGACAAGCACTATCCATCTAGGATAGTTTCACCAACAACTTCATTGATCTTCATCTCAGTATTCCATATACAAGCATGGGTCCTCCAACCATTCTTATAGGATAACTCAATCCACAAAGCGTCTTCCCGTGAGGGCTTTCGCCATAAGGGGACCACTTTGGAGTTCATCCATTTGTCCACGTTATCAATCATGATAATGCAATAATGAGTCATCTATACATTTTTCAAACAATGCATCATATACCAATGAAACCACATCGATCCATCTTCATCATGTATCAATGAAAACTCATTGATCCATCTTCATCATATCAATGAAAACTGATTGATCCATCTTCATCTATGAATTTTCATCAACGACAATACATATTACATTACATCAATCATCAATCAATCAATCCTTTGGCATCAATCAATCACTTGACATCAATCAATCAAACCATTGGCATCAATGACAACATGATCCAACAAACTCTAGGTCGTATTCCTGGAGGATAACAATCCATTGAGAACATTTACCATTAATTTTTTTTCGACTAAGAAAGTACCGCATGGGGTTGGAATCTACAACGACCTTGGTATTTCGAAGCAGGATATAATGACACAGTTTTTGGACTGCGAGGACAATTGCTAAGGCAAGTTTCTCATCATGATTATATTTCAAGGGTGGTCCTAAAATATTTTTACTGATGTAGTAAATGACATGCTCACACCCGTCATCCCCTAATTGGATGAGGACTCCTGATACTGAGATGACTAAGTTTGACAAGTAGAGGATGTAATCGTGATCATAGTCTGGGGGACTAATCAAGGGGGCATTGGATCGGGAAAATTTCAAATCATTAAAATTTGTTTGAGTATGTTCATCCCATTGAAATGGGATATCATGATGCAGTAGACAGAGGAAACCATGTGTGCAAGTGGCATAGTCTAGGACAAAGTGACATAAAAAGTTGGCTTTGCCTTGTAGGCTCTGCATTTGGCATAAATTCCTAGGTGGTGGAATTTTCATGATAGATTGGACCTTGAGGGGGTCCATTGTGATGCCGTGTTGGGAGACAATGAACCCAAGAAGGCATCCAAAAGTGAAGAAAAATATGCACTTGAGGGGTTTCAAGCGGATATTGTACTGGTGACGTCATTGGAAAATGATGTGTAAGTTGTCTGAATGTTGAGTTCACTTGTTGGATCAAGCGGTGAGGTCGTATAAATAAGCGAGGATGATGCGAGCAAGATCATGGAAAACATAGGTCATGGCCCTTTGGAACGTAGCACTTGTGTTCTTAAGTCCAAAAGGCATGACATGATAAGTAAAGGTACTCCAAGGGGTAGCAAAAGTGGTTTTATACTGATCTGTTGGACAGATTTGGATTTGATTGTAGATGGAGAACACATCCATAAAGGACAATGCCTCATGGTCGGCACAGTCATCAATAATTTGGTCGATGAAAGGGGTTGGGAAGTCATCTTTGGGAAAAGCATGTTGATATAGAAAAAGTCAGTGTAGACGCAAATAGTGCCATGTTTTTTGTTAAAAGGGATGGAGTTGGATACCCATGAAGTATACACAATGGGGTAAATGAACCCAACCATGCGTAACTTGTCAATTTCATCTTTGATAGCCACAACTTTGGATGGGTGAAGGGGGCATTACTTTTGACGAACTGGGGCAACATATGGCCATGTGTCGATGCAATGTTCAACTATAGAAAGATTGAGGTTGGGCATATCCATATATAACCAGGAAAAAATATCTCGGTATTCTTGAAAGAGAGCTTTGTAAGTCGTGAATTCTTCAGGGGAAAATGCAGTGCCAATGGTGATTTCTTCTACGATTCTCGGTTTGATGGAAATGTCGATTTTGATGGTGGGGGAGATATTTTCCATGTTTCCTTATTTAAAAGCATCTGGGGAAGGGATAGGGTTTTTGAACCATTCTATATGCCTCGAAGGAATAAAATCCTTGGTTGATTGCACATATGGAGGCTTGGCTAGGAGGGTGAAAGGCCTCCTGTGAGAGAAAAAGTGCTCGGTGATGGAGCACATTCCATGGGAAATCGGGGGTAGTGAGTTCCTCCTGGATATCTCTGTCACAATGGAAAATGCAAGAATACAGGGGATCCAGGGAGGTGATAGGGGGAAATGTCAAAGTGTGATTGTCCTCAAGTGGTAAGGATGTAGAGGGGATATTGCATATCAGGTGTGATGACTCTCTTGACATAAAAAAAAATGTCAAGATACTATGGATGAGAAACTGTGGTGGGGGTAAGATCTTATGTGGGAAAGTTACCAGAGAATTGGGAGGATTCGGGGGAATATACTCGGACAATCGAACTGTGAACCATGGAGTAATGGGAAGTGACTCAGGTTCAGTGGATGGGACATTGACAGTATATAGAGAGTGCATTATGAGCGGCGAGGTGATCAGATGAGGTTGAATAAGGGTTGAATGATTACCTTGGTATGAAACAATCAAAGGGAATTGGTATGTGAAATGAGAAAGTGACTCACATAGAGCACAAGGACATCTCATCATCTCAGGGACTGGTGAAGAGAAATAACAAATGTCAGTGACATGAGCACTAGTAAGGGGTAGTGGAGAGAGATTTGGTCGATATTTTTGGCATACTGTGGCTAGTGTCTGGGAAAACTAATGTAGAGCTAGGAAATGATGAGTGTAGTGACCATATTCTGAACAGATGGCACAAGCGAATTTGGTTCACAACCCTTTATTTCCTATAGTGGAGGAAGATGTAGTAGCACTAGATTTACTTGGTGAAGTGGTGAGCAATGTGGTTTCTCGAGGGAGTTGGATCAGATTACGTAACTCGGGAACAGTAGGACATCTATTAGTGGGGTGCCCTTCTCTTTTGCATAGTGCGCAAGGAGGTTGAACTCGAGGAAGAAGTGGAGTTGTGGGCTCTTTATTATTTCGTCTACCCCCAACAGTGGTAGTGGTGCCAACAATTGGGGGTGATGGTGTTGCGGCAAGATCCTGTACAGGAATATGTATCGGGATTTCCTTTGTCTAAGAAGGGAGAGATGGTTGAGGAACCATCAAAGGTGGATGTAGATACCATATAGGGATGTAAAGCACCATTTTAGGAAGAGTAAGGATTGTAGCTACCTGGAACACTTGGACTCCATGCGGGGGGTAGAAGAAGGGAATTTGGGAAATGGCTTGGGGGATTGTCTCCCAAACTGGGATTTTTCCCTAGAGGGGGGGGAAATATGGGATAAGTGGTGCAATGGGGTTCTCAGGGAATTTCTAAGGTAAGAGTTCTTCAACTGGTGGTACGTTGAGGTGAGGAGAGACCTTAGTGGGAGGAATAATTTCTTTGATCTTTGTTCTATTAGAAGATACTACACACACTTGTGTTGAAGGGTGTAGGAGACATGGTGCTCCATGATATGCCTCGACAAGGATGGGTCCTTGAAAATTCCAGGACCCATGTCGATGAGTGAATAAGAATCTAAGCTAGTGCAGACAAGGGGAAGAATGTTATCAATGTTGGTGGAATGGTTAGGCTCATAATGTGTAATTTGGTCGATGGTGATGATTTTCCCATTGTGGGGGAACATCATCGTTCAAAACACAAAAGAGGTTATTTCCTTCATAGCGTACATGTAGCTACATCCAAACAATATATTGTAATAAAGTGCGGCATTGATAACTTCAATGTCAATGAGGATGGTTTTTCCCCCATGTTCGACAAGGACATTTTGGAAGAGCCCTTCAGGGGACGATGGTTGACCATCATAGGATTGTAGGGTAATGGCAGATGGTACTAGCTTAGGTGAGTTGAGTTTCTACAGACCACTTTGGACATGATGCATGTGGATGCACCTTCATCGATGATACACCGATTAATTGTGATGTTATGAATCTTAATTGGTATCTGAAAAGCTACCAAGGTAGGGAGGTGTGGTTCTCCATTATCTAGATCAAAGGTGATGAGTCTAGTGTCTGTTGTGTCGACTACCCCCAAGGCCGAAAGAAAATATTTCCACTAATTTGGACATGTTTGGAGGACCTCCAATACAAACATGGCTACAGGAGATTGTGCTAAGTTTTTGACCAGACTGTAATTGTGTGTTTCCCTAGCATGATGGTTATTGACATTTCATCATAACGTAAGGCGAGGTATACGAGGGTTTGGTTTAGTGTTAGGGCATGGAATCATCAAGGCTTGTCTAGTTGTAGCTGGAGAAATTTATGAGGTGGTTGGGGTAGAGTCAGGAGGCATGTTGTATTGACAACTACATGTTTGTAGGAGAAATTATCTCCTCTTCGCTGGTGAGGAGGATATTGCGATCGATCGGATTTCCAGGGTGAATGGGACCTGGGTTTTGATACTGCCCCATTTGGGATGGATCATGGTGGACCTCATGTTGGGTATTCATCACACCTTGGTGTGGAATAGGGTTTTGAAAAACTGCCAGAGGTGGTTGCTACAAGTACTGTTGTGGGGCCTGTTGAGGGTCAGGCGGTGCTAGAGGACGTGGCGTGTTCATGGACTCTTTCATCCGTTTGAAGTCGGTAATTTGGGGGCAATGGTGAGTATAATGTCCATACTCACCACAAAGAGCACAAGAGAATTTCTTCTTGATATTGTTGTTGTTCTTCCCTTGTCATTTGTTGTTATTATCCCCTTGGGGGTTCTGGTTGTCTTGATTCTGATTGTTGCCAGCGGGATGGTTTTGTTGGGGGTTATTTTCTCCTGGTCCCAGGTTATTATTGTTTCAGTTTTTCCCTTTCTTCTTAGCATTGTTCGACTGAAGGGCTATATTTTCCATATTCAACTATTCAAAAGTATGAAGTTGTTGAATGGGAGAGGATTGAACAAAGTTAACATCGGTATGTGGTTGTCCATGTGGAGGAGAAACTGACTGTGGAGGACCAGGAAATGGAAAGTATGGATTTTTTTGGAGAGACTCTCCATATGACATGTAGGAAGTTGAAGTACCCCACAATTTTTATGGTCATGTGTAAGCATTGGTGTGGACCCGCACTTAACTGAGGGACCAGATGCATTTGGGGTACCGGTGTGGGTCCCCCCAATGGCTGAGGGGGAAAAACAGGATATGATTGTTGGTAAGTGGGGGGAGTGTAATATTCCCCGGTAGTGCCCCAGTTTTATTATAAATTGTAAACATGTTTATAGGTTGGTGAGCCAAGTGTATATAAGCTAGTGGGTTTATGTGTTTATTAGGCTGAAGAGCCTAAGTGTTAAAGGCCAGGAGCTTGATTTTGTATATGTAATTATGCATATCATTAATAAAATATAAACATCATTGTGTGCAGACCGAACACGAAGAAAGAGTGATGGGGGACTAAGCTTCCACAATGTTGGGTAAGGGAGGAGGCTAAGTGTGTAGGCCTACGGGCTAAGCTAGGGGGCTTACCTCTAAAGGGGGATAATAATTTATTATTATTTCATGAAGGATAAGGTGGACATGTTGAGTGTTGTCCTAATCTCCTGTAAAGGGAACGTGTGCTAAGTGGAACTCATGCGGCTCCAGGAAGACAAGTGTCGACCTGAGCTCATGTAGTTAAAAGCTAAAGTGTCAACTGTGTTCGGGGTAAGCGGGTCATTCTTCCAACCTCCACCTGGGTTCGCTGGTTATTTTTCCATCCATCGTCTATCCTGTTTGGCTCCATCATCGACCTCTATGTTTTTTCCTCTGGTCATGCATCCTGAAACTAGTGAGAACTCGTGGAATGAAACATGTTTTCTGTGAATCCTAGGTATTTTGTATTTGTCTAAGCCATGTGTTTTTGTAACTGTGGGTTGTTGTGGCCATGCAGTTCCTGGACTGAGTGTGGCTTGTTGTCTTCTGTCATTCTTGTGTGAATGAGTGTTGAACCCTTACTTTTGTCCTCACCTGGCTGGAGCTGAGTCGAGGAATGTGCTGAAGAAGCAGGTTTTCAGGCCCATGGTAGAAGAGGCAGGTTTTCATGCCTATGAGAAACTCTCTCCATGTGAGAGAGTCTATTGGGAAGTGGTTTTATCCCAGAGAGAGTCCAACACCAGCTACAGATCTCTGAGAATTCATGATCTGGCATGTTTCTGAGACCCAGAGAGGGAGGTGAAGCACTGATGGATTGTGCTTGTGAAGGTGTATACTCCCGGGTGGAACAGGCATGTGGGGAATGAGATTCCGTGAGTAATGGGTGTAAGAAGTCTCCTGGAGAGAATCCTTCTGGTTGCACTGTGAAGTTTTCCTGTAACCTCATCTTAGTCTAGGATTCCCTTGCCTTGGGTGGAGCTTATTCCTAGCTCGGGGGTGACCACTGTTGAGTGTGATGAGCAGCGTCGTCTATGGTTGGGAGGTTCATGGAAGTTCTACACATAGTTGGTGGTTTTCTAATAAAAGATAAGTACCACCTTTTTGTTCATTTACATGTTGTGTAATGGTACATATGTTGTATTTGATGAGTATCGCATGTATATGTTGTATATGTTGCATGTGTAGGATTACTATTATTTCCACATTATTATTTATATATATGTAGAATAGTCATTCTATGTTTATATAGATGTGTATGTTTTTTTTAAGAACCTAAATATATCTACAAATATAATCACCACAAATACTAAATACACAATAGATCCACAAAGCAAGATAGAAGAAACCACACTTTATTATATCAAAACCCTTAGGGTAGGGAAACATCGTACAATGGATCTTATTATGGAGAGGATCCTCTCCTGTTCACTTGCCTATTCGAGGGGGCATCCTCCTATTGAGCTTCAACTCCAAATACAATAATTCTCTTCATGTCCCATTACATTGCTTGAACCCCTTTATATAGTGCTACCATCACCTAAGAACATTCTAGAGGAGGAATATTCTAGAAGTAGAACCTTCTAGGAAGTCCTCTTACATTTATTATATCTAACTACCATAGTGGGCCTTATTTAATAATATAGAGGACCTAGTCCACTTTACATTGAATGGCCTTCATTATTATCATTATGGGCCCTCTGGGCCCCCCCCACTACCTCTCTAGCTACCTTACATTCCATCCCCTTTATGAAAGTGTTGTCCTCAACGCTTGATGCACAACCATATACTAGGGTCCCATGGATAAGTGTGGACCATAGTGTTGAATTAGACTAGAGAAACAGGGTCCAATTGAGAAATGTTAGCCACCATGTTGAAGTAGTCCAACCGCCATTGTAAACCAGGGTCCCATGTCCAATTTCTCATGTGAACCCCACATGGAAGATATTGGAACCCAATAAACAACTGAAAATGATGCTCCCAATAGTGACACCGATCATGTGGATCCAAATAAGAATATCCATCCACATAGTGGGAGATGATCAAAAATGAATCTGGAAGGAACAATACCATTGTATAATATGCAAGCTAGATGCTGGTAACTAGCTCCTGATGTGGGACATTGATGTTCTCTACAAAAGATGGAGTAGATTCATCAAATAAAATATGGAAGTGGTTGTCATCCCAGAAACAACAAATATCCATATACCAATCATTGCAATCGACCTCAAAATCATACCAAGTATATATTTCTTGATTATATTCATCCCTGAGGTCCTCCATGAGAAACATCTCCTTCATTTTATCCAAAGAATCTTGAATACTATGAAAACTATCATTGAGGCCATCTGCAAGGTCATGCAATCTAGCATACAATGTGTCATACAATTGGCACTTGAATGATTCAGTAATTTGTAGAATTTATTTGAGGGTTTGAGAGGAAATATCCATCTGAGCACCCATGAACTCTTCGTTCCCACAATTTTCATGAAAAAATCCAAAAAATAGAACAATAAGTTACGACAGAAAATCGTGGTTTTTTTGGGAAAAACCCTAAAAATTTGTTGAATTTAAAATGCTCATAACTTCACTTCCCGGACTCTGTTTCGGCTGATGTTTTTTTTGAAATTGGGTGAAATTGTGAGAGGAACTCAAATAAATAATTTGTTTTGGAAAATTCATCCTCCATATGATACACAAATAAAAAAAATCACGCCGTCGTCTGCGGAAAAAACCCTGAAAATTGTAGATTTTAAAACTTCAATATCTTGACTTCACGGACTCCGTTTTAGATGAATTTGTTTTTCAACTTGGGTGTTTTTATGAGAGGAACTCGGATATACAACCTGTTTCTGCAATTTTTTCACAAAAAAAATACTGAAAATTTATGGAATGTTGTGGCCCTCTTTTTTCTTCTCTGAAAAAAAAATATGCAAAAATAAAAAATATTTGTCCACAATGTCTGCCAAGGAAAGTGCTCTGATACCACTTGTTAAGAACCTGAATAGATCTAAAAATATAATCACCGCAAATACTAAATACAAAATAGATCTACAAAGCAAGATAGAAGAAATGACACTTTATTATATCAAAACCCTTACCGTAGGGCAACCCCGTACAATGGATCCTATTATGGAAAGGAACCTCTCATGTTCACTTGCCTCTTCGAGGGGGCATGCTTCTATTTTGATTCAGATCCAAAAACAATAACTCTCTACATGTCCCATTACATTGCTTGAACCCATTTATATAGTGCTACCATCACCTAAGAACATTCTAGAGGTGGAATCTTCTAGAAGTAGAACCTTCTAGAAGTAGAACCTTCTAAGAAGTCCTCTTACATTTATTATATCTAACTACCCATTTATTATATCTAACTACCATAGTGGGCCTTATTTAATAATATAGTGGACCTAGTCCACCTTACATTGAATGGCCTCCATTATTATCATTATGGGCCCTCTGGTCCCCCCCACCACCTCTCTAGATCTCAGTAGTTTAAGACTTGAGTTGTCACAGATCAGAATAGAGAAGTAGAGTTGCAGGTGTTGGTAGCATTGCCCGGCCTGTTGGTGGTCGGGGATGTTACGGTATCATAGATTTAAAGGATAATTTAAGGTTGTGTGGGTGGCATTTCCTAGCTTGTTGGTGGTCTTGGATGTTACAATATGGTATCAGAGCGTGGCTACAACACTGAGCCTGGATTGGCCATGTTAGTGGAAGTTGAAGCAAGAGTTTCGGAAGGAGTTGTTGAAATGGACAAAGCTCAAGTTCTAACCCATGGCTTCAACGTGGAGCCTGGATGGTTTGGGTAAGTGGTCATTAGACCTAAGGTTTAAGGTGGAAATTATGTTTTGAGAAACCAATTTCGAATCTCAGAACGTTCTTGAGTGCCAAGAGGTTACCTTGTCCCTGTCAAGAAGCTCAAGAGGAGTAGCGGTGTCGTAAAACCACGGCAGAAGTGGTGTTGGGATGCAAATTAATGTGGACCTTAGGATATGTTCAGGAGAAGGAGAATCCTTCACAACTGTCAGATCTGCTATGGTGGTGAGGAAGTTATCTATGAATTCCCTTGGAAATTCGTAGAGTAATTGAGTTTTTTCTGCGTCGTAGGATTTGTTCGGAAGGAAGGGAAATTCGTTGCAACCGTCAGATCTGGGGAAGGTGGAGAGGAGTTAACCTAGAATCCCTTCAGACTTCATGACTTCAGTGAAGTCTGATGTCAAAAAAAAGAGAAGGGACGAATCCTGAAGCTCCGAAGTGGATCTACACCGTAGATCTAGAGAGGAGAGATCTACCATTGGATCAAGCCAATGTTAAAAGGTCATACGCAGTAGTGAAGGGTGAAAGCTTCCGAGGAGCCAAAGTAGTGAGTCATAATGACGTCACTTGGATGGACATGGACATATGGTATGTGTGCCATGTGTCAGTGGGTTTTGATCCCGTGGCAAATTGAAATTCCATATAGAACGTGACGTGTGACACCCATCTAATTGGGCCATGAGTCAGTCGCTAGTATTCCACCATGTGGAACTTCATATGAGAATGGTTAGTAGGACTTGAGGTTACATAATGAAGTTAAAGTTTGGAGGACCCATAGTGGCATTGATCATGATACATCAAGATCAACGACCAGGAGGCATTGCGGGGACCCAAGTTGCACGGGAGTTAATTCTCCAAGGCGGTCCCACAATCCAAATCACGATTTCACCGAGGGGTTACATGTCAGTGTCAAAAGAATTGTGGGATGAAAGGCGGGTTACTCCAAACCACCGTTGCATGTCCCTACAATTGGAAAACGTTAAGTGATGTGACGTAATGATGTCAACAAAGGTGACATGGGAATGTTCGAAGATTAACAGTTCAGATGTGTGGATGCGAGATCCTTCAAAGCTTCGAAGTCCTGAAGACCCAAAGTTCCAGAACTCACATGCCTGAGGTTCCATAGTAAGTGTTAGCCATCAGATGCTGAGTAGCCATGGATGGTTGATCTGCCCTACTTCGCGAGTTCGGTAACTTGGAACTCCGAGAGATTTTTGTGTTGTGATTTGAAAACTTCTAAAGCCAAAGCCCTAGGTAAGCACCTATTGATATAGCGCTTGATCATGGCCCATGGTCGCGTGGGTCGGCAGGATAAGAGAACAGGGGCTAGTGCCCGAAAAATGTGTTAAATAAGGGAAAAGGGTTAGGAAGGAAGCAGGTGGGTTTCGTTTGGTTCAAACCCACGTCAAAAGAATAATAAAGACCTAGAAATTTGTGATAGGGTCCATCCAATATCTAAGAGCCATTAGATCAGAGAAAAGAGATCGGTGCACAAGAAGTGCATCGAAAAAGAAGCATAATTTTTAAAGGATTGTAGCTTTCTGCTCAAGGCTCAGAATTGAGCAAGGAAGCTGTGACTGGGAAGGTCTCGAAAAGAGGAATCTAGATATAATGGTTACATTAAAATATAAAAAGTGCTAGAGATGTCTTCAGATAGAATAAAGAAGGCGAGAGATAGACATCTTGGTCTTTAGATGAATTTTTCATTGTAATGTGTCTGTGAAAGATAGGAGTTGTAATCATGCTTTTTTTTTTCTGAAAAGAATAGAACAAAGAAAATTGATCAAATTGTACAGTGTTGATATTGTTTCATAGTTTAGTATTATTATGTGTTTTTTGAACATATGATGTTCTTGGTGAGTGAATGAGTTTGCGAATAAATTGAATAAGTTTCAAGTGTTATCTTCTGTAAGATATGCAAGGAGTGCATACTGAGTGCAAGGAGTGCACGAGAGAGAATCTTTTTTAACTCAAATCTCAGAAGAGATAGCGTAGAACTTTTGTATACAGAGTGTGCATATCAAGTGCAAGGAGTACGTATAGAGGGAACTTGTTTTATGTTCGAAGGACTCAAGAAGACGAGCGTAGAGTGTGCCAGGAGAGCACCAGAAAGTCTTTTGGAAGACACAGAAGGGCCAAGTCCCTTTGAGACTCAGTAAGTTAAAATATCAGGAAGAAACAGTGCAAGTTCGCACGGACAGTGCAATTGTGCACCAGGGTGAAGTTAAAATTTCATTAACAGAAGCTCGAGAGGGAAAACACCGTCGAAGCCTTCAAAATATTCAAAATCCTTCAAGTTAGGGAGGAAGTCAAGTCCAGAGGAATTGACGCCAAGATATTTGGTAAGAAGTCATTGAGAACCTTAATGGACGGTAGGAATCCTTGGAGGGAGAAGTGTCGATAGCCATGCATCATTAAATCAAAAGAAACTATGAGGAGGATAATGTTGAGAGTCATTCAACACTTAAAAGATCAAGAGAGGTAGCGAACAGTCGATATCAAGGAAGATCGAGTCATTGATTCCTTTCATTGGGAAATCAAAAATCGGGAGTTGGGAGAACAGAGGAAGTTTCTCACAAAAATATCGAAATGCGAACATCTGATTTGTGAGGAGAGATGTAGACCATTGAATCACAACGAGTGTGAGTCGTTGATATGAGGCACTTGAATTTTGTGAAGTCGGAAGTTGGAAATGGGAAGAGAACTGTTTTTTGATTTCGCGAACCCCGAAGTCCCGATTCAAAAGAAAGGATCCACACCATTGAATTACGAGGAGCTGTGAGTCGTTGGATCTGACTCACGTGGATTTCAAAAAACTAGAGATCGGAAGAAAAGAGGGGAACTATTTTTTGAAACCCTGAAACGTGAATTGTCAATTCACGAGGAATTGATTTGGATCGTCGAAACCTAGAAAGTTGTGGATCATTGATCTGAGGCGAACGGGGTTCAGGAGTTTGGACCTCAGGAGAAAGAAGGAGAGATAATCCTTGAAGTTCGCAAAGGGTAAATTCTTGTAGAACTCAGAAGATGGGCCCCAGGTCGTAGATAGAGGTCACGTCGGTGGAAGTTAAGAGAGGAGCTAGCACATGCTAGACTTTTATTTCAGATTTTGGGGATAGAGAGAGTCGAGGGTGACTCATATCGAAACACCAGGTATGCAAAATCCTGAAACACCTTTTGGATAGGCACGCGGTCATAGTCGGTGGTCACGTAGAGGAAGATTGTGCCTGCTTCTAGTTCTCATGGGTGAGGTTTCATGCAAGGCCTGTGGATTTGTTTCGTGGAGGTTCTAGTAGGGACCCAAAGAGCTTCTGCAGCTTTGAGAGTTGAAGATCCATTGACTGGGAGGTCAGCAGACCCCGCTAAGGTGGGGGCACTTCGTCGAAAGTGCTCAGGGCAGGAGTAATCATGCACAATGATCACAATGGGAGCACAAGAAGATTCAACAATCCGAGAAGAATTGAAGACTTCTGGGTTCAACAAGGAAAAGTTGCACATGGGAAATAAGTTGCTGCAATTTTTGTGGCAGCAAGTATGTTATGGTTCGTTGGCTCAGTCAGAGGAAAGAATGCTTGCATGTTTGCAAGTGTTGTTGGTGATGTTGTTGCATAAGGAAGGAAGAAACAGAGGGCTGAAGTGTTGGTTATAAGTTTAATAAAAGAAGAATGAAAGCTTCTACTGCCATCAGATATTCAGGTAGTATAAAAATTTATTAATGGAAGTCATGCAAGTGAGTTTTTATCACTCTTTTTGCATAATTGTTGAAAGGAAATTTTGGGGAAAATTTACTCAGCTAGAGTTATTTTATAAAATCACATGATTATATTATTGAATGAATACCACTTGATGTGGTAAGGGTTGGAGGCCTGTATTAATTCAAATCTTTTTAGCTTCGGAATGCACACACTGACAAAGTAAAATGTCATTTTAATTTGGTTATGGGGTGATAACCAAAGAATTAAAAGATAAGAACTTGTTATAGGAATGAATGTCGGTAAGATAATCATGTATGAGACCAGGACCTGTTTGGATATGGAAAGGTACAGATAGGGAAAGGTTATGAGCCACACAGGTACTAAAAGATTCCTATTTTTAAATAAAACTTGGGCTACAACCTTTTTGCTAACACCTTGACCAAGAACCCCAACAATACTGGGGGCCCTCACTAGGGTCTTTTTCCATGGCTCTAACTGCTTGGTCTGAAACCAAGAACCCTAGGAATGTACTGGGGGCCCTAGATCTTAGCTAGGGTCTTTTCCATCCTCCAGAGAATGGATCTTCCAGCTGCATTAATTTCAACACTCCCTCTCAACAAGAGAGGCATTCTCAGAAACACCAAGCTTGTCTCAAAAGTACACAAACTTTTTCAATGACAGAGCCTTGGTCAAAATATCTATTGTTTCTAATGAACACCACATAATTATATTCTTGGAGTAGTGTTCAGGTCGAAAAGGAAGGCATCCAATTAATTAGGAAGACAATAGGAAGTGTGTGGAGAATGTGTCAACACATTTGCCATAATTCCAACTTATGGATGATGAGATACATGACTAAGATAAAGAGCATTATGTAATTCAATGCAAGGTGCACTGAATAAGAATGCATTGAGAATTGCACTCATGCATAGTAAGTGATAGAATTGTATACTAAATTCAATGGTTGAATGTGTTTTGTAAGTACATGCATATATATTATTGCATGGAAATAATTGTTACCAACAGCTGAAATGTTTTTAACTCATGAAGTTGAGGACATTTCAGGGAGGTGTTAGACATTGCAATAGGAAAGTTTCAAGTCAAGTAGTCACATGATAATTGACTACATGAAATTTTATTGTTCAGAAAAAGAAGTAATGAACTTACAGATATTACTATGAACATGCATATGCATAGAATGACAAGTCGTTCTAGTTTAGTAATTGTTGGGTAATTGTGATTGAATTTCTAAGTGCATGAAATTCTAAGACCACTGCATAAGATTTTGTACATATTGCAATTGAATTATGATGTACATGAAATACTGACAATTTGTTGGATGTATGCAAGAGGAAGCATTACAGGAAAAATGGTATGCATTTTGGTGCCTGTGGAAAACCACAAGGATGGCCACATTCATAATATGGCAACAACCAAGATGAATCATGAAATAGAGTTTCATGTTTTGGGGATAAAATTTGAATTCCCTTTCAAACTAATTGGATTTCCTAAATGATTTCTTTTATGTTTTCTCATGATAACTGCATGTGGGTGATGAAGATGAGATGATGTTGATTAAAGTTAGAATGTTGATTACAAAGAGTAGCTTGAGAATATGTTGATTGGAAATCTCTGAGGGCAGTTGGAACTCTAGGAGCCACGGTGCTCTGAGACTTCTGGTCTGGCATGTTGTTGAAGCCCAAGGAAAGGGAGGTGTAGTAGTCGATGGACTATGTGACAATGAAGGTGTACACTCCTGTGGTGGGACAAGCATGTGGGGAAAGAGAGACTGTTGGTTGGAGTGTTGTTGGGGTTTGGATGGTTAGAGTGTTGCTGAGGTTTGGTACCTTGGCCTAGACCATGTTTAAATGGAAGTTGTTGTGGGTGGGAATCCCTCTTACGGACTTAACATTTAAGGGCTCTAATCATGCATGCAGAAAATGACCATTTCAAAGGCTTCTACTCTTTTCTATTCTCCCAACACAAAACCCCACATTCATGTAATATAAAGGTGAAAACAAGATTCGATAACTCTACCTTGAGTCCTTCTTTTGATGTTGATCCCTTTTCTTTCACTTGCTCTTTGATTGCAAGCCTCCTCCCAAAGATGACCTTCATTCACACATGAACAAACAAAAAGTTGCGAACATGCATTTCATATACTAATTGTTGGGTTAGTTGTGACAATATCATAAAATAAATATTCAACTTGAACACATGATATGGAGGGATGGGAAAAGTATTCCTTTTGTATTAATATTCACAAGAGTAAACTTACAATATGTGGTCGACACTGCTCCTCGAAACTGGTCCTAGGATCCTCTTCAACTGTCCTCCAACTGCTTTGCTTTATACTTCTCTTTGCACAAGGATTGCTAAAGTTTGGGACAAGGGGAATGCTCAATTGGGTATAGTATCTTTACTATGATTTTCCTCTCTTCAAATGAGACCCCTACCCCTTCTTTTATAGGTTAGAAGGAGCTAGGTATTTGGTCGAATGACCGGCCATGCATGGCCGAAAGGTTTAGTTAACTTACCCAAAGTTGTGTGTTCTGTCAACAACTTTCCTTTTTTCATGCTTTTGTAGGTACATGCGGGTTGTAGTGAGGCAGCTAGCATGTACACTCGTGTAGTAGTGGATTAGGGCACATGGGCCTTCAAAAAGGGTGTTTTTAAGAAGAGTTGTTCAGTACTAACTTGGCAAAGAAGGCATATGGGATGGCCGGATGTCAGGTAAGTATGTTAGGTGCAAATTAGGGTTATAACAAAAGTCTTCTCAATCAAAAGATAAGTATCAATTCCTTATTCATTGTATGTTATGTATCTCGTAATTCGTATACATGTTATAATGTTATTAGAATTTCTTGTATATATATTGCATCTATGTTCTAATATTGCTTCTGAATGAATATGTGTACGAGCAACGTTTTTACGTCTGTGGAGTCATATCATTGCTGAGAGTTTATCAATGGATGGAACATCGTGGATCTATAGCCATTTGGTGCTTTCAATGAGGTTTAATTGAACCATGTAACAAGGAACAATAAGCTGAATGCTTTCCTGAAGCAACTCTATGGAATAGAGCAATTGAGTTTCAGCTACAGTATGGATACCAGAATTGGTACTTGAAAGTAACTAACCAAGTGGATAATGGGCTTCCAATAGCTAAAGCTTGGAGCTTTTGAATAATTTTTGAATTATATATGTATAAACAAGTTGCACCAAGGACACTGCAAAAATAAGGGGAGGGGATTGCAATATTGCTCAGTAGTGCCCCAGTTTTATTATAAATTGTAAACATGTTTATAGGCTAGTGAGCCAAGTGTATATAAGCTAGTAGGATTGTGTGTTTATTAGGTCGGAGAGCCTAAGTGCTAAAGGCCAGGAGCCTGATTTTGTATATGTAATTATGCAAATCATTAGTAAAATATAAACATCATTGCGTGCAAACCAACCACGAAGAAATAGTGATGGGGGACTAAGCTTCCACAAAGTTGGATAAGGGAGGAGGCTAAGTGTGTAGGCCTAGGGGCTAAGCTAGGGGGATTACCTCTAAAGGGGGATAATAATTTATTATTATTTCCTGAAGGCTAAGGTGGACATGTTGAGTGTTATCCTAAGTTCCTGTAAAGGGAATGTGTGCTAAGTGGAACTCATGCGGCTCCAGGAAGACAAGTGTCAACCTGGGCGCATGCAGTTAAAAGTTGAAGGGTCAGCTGTGTTGGGGGTGTGTGTCATTCTTCTAACCTCCACCTGGGTTCACTAGTTATTCTTCCATTCGTCGTCTATCCTATTTGGATCCATCATCAACCTCTGTGTTTTCTCCTTTGTTCATGCATCCTAAAACCAGTGAGAACCCATGGACTGAGCCATGTTTTCTATGAATCTTGGGTATTCCATATTTGTCTGATCCGTGTGGTGTCGTAACTATGGGTTGTTGTGGCCACGCAGTTCTTGGACTGAGTGTGGCTTTCTACCTTCTGTCATTCCTGTGTGAATGAGTGTTGAACCATTACTGTTTTCCTCACTTGGCTGGATCTGAGTCGAGTAATGTGATGAAGAAGCGAGTTGTCAGGCCTGTGGTAGAAGAGGAAGGTTGTCAGGCCTGTGAGAAACTCTCTCCAGGTGAGAGAGTCTGCTGGGAAGTGGTTTTCTCCCAGAGAGAGTCTAACACCAGCTATGGAGCTTTGAGAATTCTTGATCTGGCATGTTTTCGAGACCCAGAGAGGGAGGTGAACCACTGATGGACTGTTCTTGTGAAGGTGTATACTCCTGGATGGAACATGCATGTGGGTAATGAGAGTTCATGAATAGTGGGCATAAGAAGGCTCCTAGAGAGAATCCTTCTGGTTTCTCTGTGTAGTTTTCCTATAACCTCATCCTAATCTAGGATTCCCTTGTCTTGGGAGGAGCTTAGTCCCAGCTCAGGGGTGACCACTATTGAGCGTGATGAGCAACGTGGTCTATGGCTAGGAGGTTCGTGGAAGTTCTGGACATTGTTGGTGGTCTTCTAATAAAAGATAAGTACCACTTTTATGTTCATTTACATGCTGTGTAATGGTACATATGTTGTAATTGATGAGTATCGCATGTATATGTTGTATATGCTACATGTGTAGGCTTAATGTTATTTCCGCATTATTATTTATATATATGTAGAATAGTCATTCTATGTTTATATAGATGTGTATGTTTTCTGCAAGTATCTCTGTGTGGCATAGCCAGTAGTTTAAGGTTGGAGATGTCACAGATCAGAACATAGAAGTAGATTTGTAGGTGTTGGTAGAATTTCTCGGTCTGTTGGTGGTCAGGGATGTTATGGTATTAGAGCTTTAAAGGCTAAGTTAAGGTTGTGTGGGTGGCATTGCCTGGCCTGTTGGTGGTTGGGGATGTTACAGGGAAGGTAACAAGATGGACATCCATATGGTTACGTATATTGAGGTGCACCATAAATAGGTGGTGGTTGTTTGTAAGGGTTGTGGTGTGTCATGGAACAAATCAACCCATCCACAGCATGGGACATCCCAGGTTTTTCCTGGCCAAATGGTTGGGTCTGGGTCCATCAGGTAACACTGTGTACAAGTAACCTGATTGAGAATAGATGAGGTCAAATTGTTGTGCCTTGCTAATGGCTTCCTCTTCTGTCCGAGGAAAATTGGATGTTACATCCTTGGCAATAATAGAGACAAGTGATTTGAGAAACCAATCAATACGTTGTTCTTTGGTGGTTTCCGCTTTACACAAACTACGACGTCGACGCCATTCATGGATGTGATTGGCTATATGGATAGTAGTAGTTTGTTTGAACTTCGAGAGAAGTTATAAGATAGTATCATGACAAACTGGTAGATGGAAAAAAGACAAAAAGGCCTTGGCCAATGATTCAAAGGTCGCATGAGACCCTGATTTTTCGTCCACATACCATTTGGCAAAGGAACCAGTGAGAGTGTGTTGAAACAACCTTAAACAGAGGGAATCATACATGATGTTGTTTGAAGAGTACCATAAGTGGAAGGTCATAACATGGTTGGTGGGATCATCCCCTGGTTTTCCTTCAAACTTTGAAATATCTGAAGGTAATTTTGTATGCATGTTGGGCCAAGTGGGATCATGCAAAATGGGATCATTCATGAGTTTGGTTAAATTAGGAATGTTTAGTGATGCCAAGTATGGCATAGAGAGATTTAGTGGAGGATTTGTTCCAGCCATCATGTGAGAAGGAAGTGGACTTGTCTCTTGAGAGAGATTTGGTGGGGTTGTACTTCTCCCTTGAGAAGAAGTTTCCACCCCCCACCTCCTCGTGAAGGAGAACTACTGGATGGATGGCCTTGGGAATTGGACCCAAGAAAAGTGGAACCAAGTAAATCTAATCCAAAAGGTGATGTGACATAATGATGTCAACAAAGGTGATTTGGCAAGACTAGGGACTCCTCCTAGAATATGAGGGAGGTTCTGCAAGCATCTATAACGATGGGGATTTTGTGGGTCCCCTATGGTTTCCGAATAGCAAAGTGAATGTGTGAAAATTGTGATAAGAGAGAAATAAATGGACAAGAGATTTGTATATTTTGGACCTTCACAAGATAGTACAACTCACAATTGCATGTAATCAAATGAGAATCATACATAAATCAACTATAAATAAGCGAACATGTGGATAGGTAGATTTTTTCCGCATGAGGGAACAAATAAAAACAAATGATCCTGTCCTAAAAGGTGTATAGTCCTTCCTCTCAAATAACACTGGGCCTTCCAAAAGCACTCAACAATTGGGTCTTAAGCCACCAGAAGAGGAACTAGTGAAGGTTGAAGCAATCAATTATAATGAGGGGTAGAGGGTGCATATCCCAAAAGAATTGGTGATATTTCCCAATAGCCACACAAAATATGATGAAGGTGCAATTGAAGCACACAATTGCCACCTGGGTAGATGTCCTAAGTTTGGTCACTAGGTACCTCGGTCAAAGTGCGACATTTAGATTTTCGACCTCATAAATGGGTCATGGGTTGGATTCCCTTCCAAGAGTTGGGTGACTTAAGGAGGGATGTGCATAAAAACCGGACCTCGACCTTCGACCCTTCACGGGTATCTCCCTGCCTTATGGTGTAGGAACACTTGACTTGGAGGATTTTGAAAGTTACTTATTTGTCAACTTTTAATGTTTGAAAATGTGAGGACCAGATAACAGGGGGTTATTTGGATGCCTACTCCCGAGATCCTACCTAGACTAAAAAATTTCTTTTGGTACCTCTTGTGGAGGAAAACTTAGTGAGTTTTTAGAAAAATTTTAGATGTGGTGGGCTGTGAGATTGGGGGTGTGAACCAATCTTGTTGGAATTAAATGGGTGTGGATAATTTCCAAAGAAGTAGTGGGACGTTTCAGAATTCCTTTGGAGAAAACCTCCTTCAACCTCCACAATTCAAAATGGAAATTATGTGTGTGAGGAGTGGCTTTGTGTGTGAGCAAGTGGAAAAGTGTGCCAAGTTTTTAATACGTTAGGTGTGATATTGCAACATGTGGACTTCCTGTGGTCCTTGCAATATTTTTTACCTAGCTTACAATGTGTCATTGGTACAACCTTTCAGAATATTTAAAGCCCTAAAGAACTAACATGTAGACATATGCGTCTGTTACAAATCCTTTAAAATCCCTAAATATTGTTCATAGTAAGAAAACTTTGAAACTATACTAGATTCTAAGCCTATGGGAATGTATGGGCCCTTACAAAACTTTAAAATGATTTCAACAAAGCTAAGAGGAACCTTAGGGCGATTTTGTCCTATCCTAAATATTTTTAAGGGAGATGCAATTTCCCCTTAACCACCTTTATGATTCTCAAGATCACACTAGGGTGCGAGAGAACAACATACTTGAGGGTCAAAGTTAACTTCTAGTCCCAATGTAACTTTTTTATGTGGGAAAGCAACAACCTCAACTTAAAATTTTACAAGACAAATAAGCCATCCATGTGGCAACCAGAGAAAAAGAGAAGAATATTGGTTATTTTTACCCCCTAAATGCCTATGTTAGCTAACCTTTCATATGGAAAAAGAATCTAAGTGGAGTGCATTTTCCTTACAAAGTGCATGAAAGAAAAAATCTAAAGGTTAGGGGCCTTCAAATCATCATAAAAACCATTACAATTTTGAAAAACTGGAGATATGCGTGGGTTACAACTCTGACAAGTGCATAGTGGGAACACAATGCATAAAGAAAAGAATTCTATGGTGTGCACACTATGCAGAGTGCACATCTATGGGCAGGAAAATCTGCACACTTCCTGTCATGCATCGGGGGAGAAATTTTCAAGTGAATTACTCCTTCTCCAGCTCCAAATTTTGACTTTGGTAGGTTGGGCTAGGCCGGTTTTGGTAACTGCAAGACAAATTTATTAAAAATAAGTTCTCTCTAAGCTCAAATAGGGAGGAATTTGATATCAATCCCCAGTATGGTCACCAATTTATTGTGTTGGTTTTTTCACTTGGGTGAGAAAAACAACAACAATTGCATGCCTAGATGAGCCTGCTAGACAAGAAAGAAGTTTTTGATAGGTTAAACAAGATAAACACATATAATAAATAAAGAAATAAACTAAAAACAACCAATAAATAAAATTTAGAAATCATGAGAAACTTAGAACCATGAAAATCAACCAATGACCAACATAATGCTACCAATGGATCAATAGATTAGTAGGCAAAACAACGTAGAGAAAAATGAGGACTTATGAGTCCCCTCTTCCTTCTTGGGAGGGATCTTGAGTTCTCTAATGGAGAGATCTTCATACAATGGAATAAAATGGAAAATTTTGAAGAAAATCAATGCCTATTACCTCAAGAGGTGAGTGGAATGGCCTATTGCAATGATGCTTGAAGGCTCCAAAGAGAAAAGAGGATTCTCAAGGGAGAATTCTTGCAATATGACAATACAATGAAGATATTGGTTTCTTATTGCACCCATGTCTCTTATTTATATCATTTATTTAAGGTAAAATGTAAATGGTTCTTGGTGTGAACAAGGGGCTTTTTAGGGCACCCTCTAGTCCTTGACCAACCTCCCATTCAGATTTTGCTCAAATATGAGGGTCAAATCGAGTTGGGATTTGGTCCATAAGTGGTTGAGGGGATGACAAGATCCATAAATGCATCATTCATAGAAGTGTATGGATTTTCTTGTACACAATCATGCACTTGGCGCGTTGAGGGCTTTGTTGGCCCGCGTTGATCCGAAATGATCTTTTAAGACTATGGTTAAGTTTTAAAGCATGAGTTCATTAACCATTTAGGAATTGAAGAAAGAGGAAGAAATTAATGATACAACATGGAAGCCATAATAAGAAATTCAGATCTGAAGGTAAGCACAAATACTTAGCAAACCATAACAACAAAGTTGTTAACGAAGTTCGGCAAGATTGCCTACATCTCTGGGCCTTTGTCTTAGTGGGTGAGACTTTCTTATTTATCTTCAATGCTTCAAAAGTACATCAGAAAAGTGTCAATTGGATTACAAGATGGTCTATTTGTGTTCTTCTTGATCTCAAGAACCCAACACAACTAATGGCATTGAAAACGGTTGAGCGAAGCTCTCGGAATTGGCCTGCAAATTTCCTCTCCTCAATGGCTTCCCTGCATAAAAATGACTTTGGTTTCACAATTATACAACATTTCTCCTCCTCTGAACCTGTTCTAGGCTACCAAGAACCCCTATTTTATATATATTTGAAGTGGGCATCAACATCCCAACTTCCCCCCAAGATTTGGCCTCAAATCAGGCTCTAGATCTCCCCAAAAATCGCCAAAATCCTCCGAAAACAAGCTGAAAATCCAAAACAAATCATATCATATGATCAAAAACCCAATTTTGGGTAAATATTGGGTTGGTTGGTGCACTAGTCTTCAGCTCCTAATTCCTGGCCCTTGGTCGTTGGCATGGCCACATGGCCTGGTGCTATGCTCCCACGTGCCCATATATCGTTAAGCCCTTGGTGGGTCGGGGCTAGCATCCACCAACCATGGATTATCCCGATCTATACGCCAAACACTAACTCAAAACCAAATTCACCCATATTAATAAAAAGGGACATGTATCACAAATATGGTTAGCCCTTGGTTTGTTAGTCCGTTGGCGCCCATAGAGGTCGGGGGTTCGAAACTATCGGGCAACAAAATTTTTGAAATAGTTGTCCTTGACAAAACCTGGGGTGCCATGTGGCACCCTGTGATTGGGACATGTGTCACCTCAGGATTGTCCCATATTTTCCAGTCACCAACACAGTCAGCATACAGTCAGCGAGCCACGTCATCGTCGTACAACCCGATAAATTTCCACATTCGCTTCCATACAACCCAGTCACCTGCCTAGTCACCTACCATGCCACCTGTCGTACAACCATGTGTCATGCCACGTCACATATGTACTTCACAGTCACCCTACCACGTCAACATCCATACATCTCAGTCACCTGTTGTACATCAACGTGTTGTGCCACATCACATCTGTATTGCACATTCACCCTACCACGTTAGCATCCGTACAACCCAACTGTCATTTGTACTACCACGTATCATCCTACCATTGGGCCACGTCATGTACGGACTGCCACGTGTCATTCATACAGTGCCACGTGTCAAATCTGTATAGGTACCAACTCAGCCTAAAAATGTCAAATTTGAGTGACACGTGTCAGCTCTTGGTGATTCCACATCATCATGATGTCATGCTAATGTCATGCTAATGTCACCATTTGTACTGATGACATTAACATTGACTTTGATTGTTGACTTTGAATAGTTGACTTTTTGCATATCTGTGATTTTGGCCAGAACGCGATAACTTTCGCATACGGTGTTCAGTTGATGGAAAAATATATGGCCGGAATCAACATTATTAGATGGACGCAATGGCACTGGTTTTGTCTAATTCTGAGAAATTTAATTTTTAGGCCTTCCTGGATCCATTTTGGATCACGCCTATCCACTAAGACCTTTTGGTCCTCCAAAAGGGTATTAACCAGTCATCAAGTGTGGGATAGACCACCCCAATTGTTCTATATCTTTAAACTTGGTCCTGTGCACCTTTCTCATCAAGATTAATTGAAAAACAACCATGAAAATTGATAGCATATTGTTAGCCACTTGTACTCTTTCACATCTTACTGAAGCCATTACCATCCATGTTGCAAACATTAGGAATGATAACATAAAAAATATGATTGCAAAGGAGCTAACATGTTTGTATAACTTGCATGACAGTATCTTATCTTGAATCAAAGTATGATTGAACTTCCATTCTACAACCATCTCATGTTCATTCTTAAGATCAATTGCTTGATTTGACACAATTATAGGCCTGTTGCTTGCATAAGTTTTCTTCCTTAATTGTTCCATTGTTTGTAGAGATTGATTTTCTTTTAAGTGATGAACATGTACACCATATTCATTGCCTTATTGTATTAAGTGATATTGATTATGTTCCCTGTAGAAGATTTCTTTGCGATCATACAAATAAGGATTGCCTAAGACTATCCCACATTCATTGAGTGGCACCACATCACACATTACCTCATCCACAAACTTTGATGAAATTGAAAACTTTAAAGTGCATCACTTTGTTATGTGCAATTTTTTATTTTTTCTTATCCATTTAAGTGAGTAAGGTTTATGATGCATCTGAGTGTTTAATCCCAATTGTTTAACCACTTCCTCTTAAATCAAGTTAGATTGAGATCCACTATCTATCAATGTATCAATCTTAGTGTGTTTCATGATCACCCTTATGTGAAAACATTTTCATCTAGAATCATATCCATCACTAATTTTACCTATTAAACGAACTGCTATGATTTTAGACTCATCACCTGAATCTGATCCCAAATCTGTTCGTTGTGTTTCTATTGACCATTTCGGTCTCTTCTTGGGATGCAATTGCCATCAATGGTCATCATCATGCCCTTCTTTCTTGCAATGCTTGCAAGAGGGCTTCTCTTCCCTTCTTGTCATTGAATTTTATTTCTTGCTATTCCCCTTCATTTTTTCCTATTTTCTTGAAGATGATTCCCATGATACACCAACTCATGTTTTCCCTTCCTCAATGTATGTTGCTTGAACATAAACCTCATCAAGCTTAGTAGGTCCAAACATAAATACATTTTTACGAATGTGTGCAGGTAAACCTCCTATATACTTCAGAAGAGTTTCTTGGGTATGTAATGGAATGTCTAACATTAATGCCATCTTACTAAATTCATCTGTGTATTATTGCATTGTTTGTCCCTTTCTTAGTTTAAGACCTTGAAATTCAATTAAATCCTTCTCTTTATAACCCAAAGGACAAAATTGGTTTCTAAGTGCAGAAACAAAAAATTTCCATGATGGAAATACATTACCCACTTGTTGTGTGCCATTTTGCAACTTGCTTTGCCACTAGATGACTATTGTGCCTACAAGTCGAAGCGATGTCAATTTGATTTGAGTTGCCTCATCCTTGATTTGTTGCACATTGCAATAAAATTCCATCTATCTAACCTAGCTATCAAGCCTCTCTACATTGACTTCGCCCTCATACATGGGTAATTCAAACTTCACATCAAGCTTAAGTAAAGGCATATCATGTTTATGTTTATGGGAATGTTTTCTTGTGGTGGATTTGGAACTTGTACTTGAAGAAGAAGAATTTTATCGAGAAGAAGGAGGTGAAGGAGTAGGTTTCGGAGCATCCTCTCCTTCTTCACTTTTGGCTTTTGAATATTCACCTAGAATCGTTCTCTTCCGCTCCAGGTAATCATCATATAAAACCTTTGCCATCTTCGACATGGCAAAGAAGCTATTTTGAAACTCTATCTCGTTGTGAGAAATTCCTTCTTCCGATGCCATCTTCTCACTTTGAGAAGTCCTCTTTATCAATTCAATCTTTGGATTCTCTTCGACAAGCTCACCTTCACCACAATTCATCTTTGCCCTGGTAATCATGCAAACTCAAAAACCAACAGTCAACTTGCTCTGATACCACTTGATCTGAAATGATCTTTTAAGACTATGGTTAAGTTTTAAAGCATGAGTTTACTAACCATTTAGGAATTGAAGAAAGAGGAAGAAATTAATGATATAACATGGAAACCATAATAATAAATGTATATATGAAAGTGAATACAAAGAATCAACAAACCATAATAGCAAAGTTGTTAATGGAGTTCGACAAGATTGCCTACGTCTCTGGGCCTTTGTCTTAGTGGGTGAGACTTTCTTATTTCTCTTCAATTCTTCAAAAGTACATCAGAAAAATGTCAATTGGATTACAAGTTGGTATGTTTGTGTTCTTCCCGACCTCAAGAACCCAACATAACTAACGACACTAAAAATGGTTGAGCGAAGCTCCCGAAATTGGCCCGCAAAGTTCATCTCCTCAATGGATTGCCTGCATAAAAATGACTTTGGCTTCACAATTCTACAACATTTCTCCTCTTATGAACCTATACTAGGCTACCAAGAACCTCTAGTTTATATATATTTGAAGTGGGCATCAACCTCCCAACTTCCTCCCAAGATCTAGCCTCAAATCAGGCTCCAGATCTCCCCAAAATGGCCAAACTCCTCCAAAAATAGGCTGAAAATACAAAAAAAATCATATCATATGGTCAAAAACCCAATTTTGGGCAAATATTGGGCCCAACCCCTGATCCTAGGACTCCTTGTCACATGTGCACCTCCATATGGACTTGGGTTGGCTTGCACATTGGTCTTTAGCCCCTAACTCTCGACCCTTGGTCATTGGCATGGTCATATGGCCTGGTGATATGCTCCCACGTGCCCATATATCATTAATCCCATGATCTTTAACCCCTAGTCGGTCAGGGATAGCCCCCGTTGATCAGGGCTTATCCTGAACTACACGCCAAATGCTAACTCAAATCTAAATTTTCCCATATCAATAACAAGGAACACGTATAGCGGAGATGGTTAGCCCTTGGTTCATTAGTCAGTTGGTGTCCATAGAGGTCAGGGGTTCGAAACTGTCGAGAATTTTTTTTTTTGAACTAGTCGTCCTTGAAAAAACCTGGGGCGCCACATGGAGCCCTATGATTAGGCCACATGTCACCTCGAGATTGGTCTGTACTGTCCAGTCACCAACACAGTCAATGTACAGTCAGTGAGCCACATCATTGCCATACATCCACACCAACTACCATGTCAGATGCCATGTCAGCCTCCATATAGCCTAATCACCTGCTTGGTCACCTACCACGTCACCTACCGTACAACCATGTGTCGTGCCACATCAAGTTCGTACTACACATCCACCCTACCATGTCAGCATCCGTACAGCCCAATCACCTTCCTAGTCACTTTCCATGTCACATGTCGTACATCCATGTGTCATGCCATGTCATGTCCATACCACAAATTCACCCTACCATGTTAGCATCTGTACAAAAAGGTTGTCATCCGTACTACCACATGTTAGCCTGCCATCGGGCCGCATTAAGTACGGACAACCACGTGTCAAATCCATACAGGTGCCAACTTAGCCTGAAAATGTCGAATTTGAGTGACATGTGTCACCTCCTAGTGACACCATGCCATCATGATGTCATGGTGATGTCACATGTCATACTGCTGACATCATCATTGACTTTGACTCTTGAATTTGACTAGTTGACTTTTTATCTATTTGAGATTTTGGTCAGAATGCGATAAATTTCGCATATAGTGTCTATTTGAGGAAAAACATATATGGTCGAAATCAACGTGACAAGATGGGCACAATGATGCTAGTTTCGTCTGGTTATGAGAACTTTAATTTTTAGGCCTTCCTGGATCCATTTTGGATCACATGCACATTGTGCATTGCGCGCACTTCCTTTGGTGAATTTGCACATGTCAATTTTTGACCCAATTGTATAGTTTTTTGCCTTTTGTATGCATTTCAATGTTGTAAGTGAACTAATGGTTGTTGGAATTGTTGTGTTTTCTTAACCATTTGCATGTAATTTTGAAGACTAAATTTCAATGATAACAACCATTAATGTGGTCACCTCTGCATGTGTGCATCCTCCCTCTCCAATGATATTCATACCATGGAGCTCATAGACAAATTCTTCATATTTTTCTCTTCTCATTGAAGCCATCCCATGGTATGCACCATTCCCTAGTGCTCACCTACTACATTTTCCATTTCCCTATGCTTTCTCACCTTTGCCTTTCTTTGGCCATGCCTCGACTATGAGGGAAATCCAAGCGAATCTCAGCCTGGTACAAAAATAGGTCGCGCATGGCCATTCGACCTCATCCTAGTCCCGCACCTTCGCACAAGTCATCTTCTTCCTTGCCCTCCTCCTCTGGTCAATCCTCTCAGAGCCATAATGGCCTCCCACTTATTTCCTCTCCCTTGGCTTCTCGAGTTGAGTGGTTCAACCTCCTTGGGAATTTAGTGAGACTTTCCCTAGGGCCATTTCCAAACTTGGACTCCTCCTCACAACCTACCTTGCTAGTTCCACTGAATTCGCCAGAGAATTAAGCTCCTGTTCCACCACCAGTGCACTCACCACTAGTACAGTCTCCATGCAAGGATACCTCCGTCCACCAAGCGAAACCTCAGGAACAACCCCACTTCTTCTTAGATTGGGCTACCTATGCAAAATTCCAAGACGCCCTTGTAATTCTACAAGACTTGGTGTTCGAGGTTCACAAGGAGGTGGACGACCTGCAGTTTTTCTTGGAAGTCCTCGACAAGAAGGGAACACAAATTATGCAACCTCTTTCCTCTCTGCATGGCTCTCGATACCCCATAGAACATGCACCCAATGCACCAGCAGCCTCAATGACAATCTTGGTTCCTTCTCTCCAATTTTCACCAGCAGACGATGCGGAAAAAGGCTCGGCTTTTTCTCTTTAGGTGCCTACTTTGGATACGGTGGCATGCAACATGTCGACTGCATGAGCTACAACATATGTACAGGTGTTAGAATGCATGGACTTTTGTTCGTTATGTTAATATTTTTCCACCTGTATTTTCGGTTAAATTCCGTTTTGAATTTGTCTTATGTTTCTCCTAGAGGGTCTAGAAGACTGGGCGAATTAGTTTCCCCACTGGGTGATTCCATTCCAGTTGGTTAATTTTGTTATCTGAATTGTTATCTGAATCTGTGGTTTTGATTTGGAAGGTTGGATGAATTGATTTCCCCCTGGGGAAATTCAGTAACTAGAGTCCTCAGACAAACTTGGCAATACTGTCATTTTTGGCTCTTAAAGACTTTTTATATATATACTTACTTAAAAATATATATATATATTAATTTATTTTAAAATTTTATAAATATTTTAAATTAGAGAAATATATATCTTCAATACATAACCTAAACCCAAATACATATTAAGGAAAAAGTGATTTGGTGTTATTAAACAATGAATTAAATACAATTTCTATTAAAAAATAATTGAAATAAATGTTCAGTTTATTTTAATAATATTTTAAATTATTAAAATTTTCACTTCTAAATAATATTTTAATTTATTTCAAACTTTAATAAATATTTTAAATTAGAAAAATATATATCTTCAATAATAATCTAAACTCAAATAGTAATGTTTGGTTGATCATATTTCTAGATTAATCTTGATGAAGGATAGAGACTACATCGAACCGAGGATTGGATCTGAGACAATGAGATGGACATAGACCATGCACCCACACGAGGACCCTTCATCCAGTGAAGTGATGTAGGAGCATCGTCAGCATCATCCGCGAGCACATGTGGAAGGAAGGTTCAACGCTCGAGAATCATTTCAGATCTCAAATGATGGGAGTTACTGCGAGTCTTTTGAGGAGCTAATGAAGAACGATAGAAGATCAAACGTTTGGAGGTGGAATGATGAGGGAATTTCACTCCGAGTCTTGAATGTAACTGAACTTAGGTAGCAATTAGAGTCTTTTTCATTTTCCAAGTAGATGAATAGTCGGGGGGAACCCTAAGGACCCTCTGAGATAAATAGAGGTTTTATACGCCCAAATGGGGCTGTT
Organism: Picea engelmannii; assembly: GCA_009831015.1. Lineage (NCBI taxonomy): Eukaryota > Viridiplantae > Streptophyta > Pinopsida > Pinales > Pinaceae > Picea > Picea engelmannii. Next base: position 359,756 of record ML810854.1, read on the forward strand.
GTGAGTTAGTATGAGTTTTTGAGTTTTATTTGTTGTTTGAGAATAACTGTAGCCATTTTTATTTTCTAAATGAATATAACAGAAGAAAATTGATCCAAATGCGTGGGTTTGTTCCTGTTTGTTATTCTCTATTATTTTCCTTTCATAAATGAATGATTTTCATTTTGAGTATATGAAACTGTGATATGTTGGTATAATTTTCAATTGTTTCTCTTCCGAGAAGTAGTGCAAGGTGTGCACACAAATATGCAAGGATTGTGTTAACAGGATCTGTGTCGATCCTGAAGCTTAGAAGAGATAGCATGAGATTTTCCCTTTGCAAGGAGTGCAAAGTGGTTGCTCCAAGGCATGCACAGTCACTCACAAGAAACAAGTCTTGCGTAAGAATATGTTGCAAGGAGTGCACATATCCGGAATTCAACAAAGTGTCGAGGAGACTCCATAAGAGTCAAAAGAGTGAAGGTGAGATCCCGACTTGATTTGAGCTATTGGATCCAGGAATATCATGGGTCATTGATCTAGATCCATCATGGTCTTGGCTATAGAGAGAAAGGAGGTAGAGAAACCCCCAAATTCATGAGACACGAAGTCGCAACTTGATCACATTTGTTGATCAAAGTAAAGTCGTGAGCCATTGATATAGCGCCATCATAGTTTCGGCTATTGGAAGAATGGAGGTAGAGATAACCCCAAAGTCGTGAGATGAGAAGCCGCGACTTGATCACAGTTGTTGATCAAAGGAAGAATCTGGGCCGTCAATCATTCTGAAATCATCGTGATCGTCCATCGTCAGGAGGATAGGTGGTAAGAAATCATCATTTCGCTAACTCGCCAAGTGAAGAAGTCAAAGAGGGAAGCAACGAGAACTCATGATATGCAAAGTTCCAACGTGCTCGAAATGTTTAGCCCCAGTTTATAGCCAAAGTTCATATGGTGGAAGTAAAGGGAGAAACTAGAATGAGCTAAGCCTCTATAGCAGATTGGGACTCAGGATTTTGAAGAACAAAGAGTCGATTCATTCGTATTGCCGACACGTGAAACGTGACACTCCTTTTGTTTAGGCAAGTGGTCACAACCCGTGATTACGTGGAGTAGAGGATCATGTTGGGTTCTTGTACGCGTAGGTTGAGTTTCATAGTCGGAACTGTGGATTTGTTCATTGGATTCCAGCAGGGAATCAAAGAGCTACTCCAGCTTGTAGATTTGAATGATCCAAAGACCAAGAGGTCAGCGGACCCTGCGAAGGGTATGGGTTTGCATCAAGTGGTATCCGAGTGGATTTTTTTGTCTGTAGACTTCAGGCAAAGGAAATAACGGAGACAAAAGAACTCGAAGCTACACTCTATGTGTGAGAGACAGTTGACACAATTCCATGGAGGAGACGAGTGGAACATCCTTAGCCAATCAGGCTGTAGAAAGGGAGATGCGAGAACTTCATGCAAGGTTAAAGGCGATGGAGGCAACACAAAGGAGAGCACCTGACATTGGAGACGTCAGCGATGCAGAGAGTGAAGAAGTCGTGGGTGAGAATGTCCTTGAAGAAGATGCAGGAGAGGATGTTGTCAAAGAATGCTTGCTGAGAGTGGTTGTTAGATTCGGAGCTAGAGCCAATATAGTGGTCCCAATGTATGAAGGAAACTTAGATGCTGAAGAACTATTGGATTGGGTAAGAGCCATGGACAAATATTTAGATTATGAAGATGTCGATGAGGAGAAGAGGGTGAGACATGTTGTCACCAGACTCAAGGGACATGCAACACTATGGTGGGATGAGTTGCGGGCTAAGAGGGGAAGCAAGGGAAAACAAAAGATAAAGAATTGGGACATAATCGTAGCCAAGTTGAAAGAAAAATGCATGCCCAAATATTATCAGATCAATATGTTCATAAAGTTGCAGAACCTGAGACAGAAAAGTATGACAATTAAATAATACACAGAGGAGTTCTACAAGCTAAACATTAGAACTGGACAAAGAGAGAAAGATGAAGAAAAAGTTGTTAGGTATATAAATGGCCTGAGGTATGAAATCCAGGATGAAATCAACATGATGTCAATAAGGACTGTGGAGGATGCTTATCAGTTTGCACTGAAGGTGGAGGAGAAGTTGGCTAGGAAAAAAAGCTAGCGAGAAAGAGGTAGAAGCTTGGTCCCAACAAAAAGAAAGGTATTTACCCGTGACAGAACACATCAGTCTAAGGACGAGACTGAGAAACCACATAGTCACTCAGAATGAGGAGGAAGTTCCCGATGAAGACAATATGGTGGAAGAAGTTCTTCTAGAGGAAGAGGAAGAGGCAGAGGAGGAGAAGTGAGATGTTACACATGTGGAAAGGTAGGGCATAAGTCTTGTGAATGCCCCGAGAGAAAGAAAGAAGGAGAAGGCGAAGCTCACAATTCGGAAGCACGAAGAAGAAATGTCAAAGAAGAAGGAGAAAAGGATGGAACATCCCTAATGTTGAGAAAAGTTCTCTTAAAACCAAAGGAAAAAGTTGAGAAGCCAGTGCAGAGAAATAGTCTCTTCAGGACAGCTTGCAAGACTAAAGACAGAGTATGCAAGGTGATAATTGACGGTGGGAGCACTAATAACTTAGTATCCATATAGATGGTGGAGAAATTGGAGTTGGAGACAACTACACATCCGAAGCCATACAAAGTCTCATGGTTGCAGAAAGGACACCAGATAATGGTTACTAAATAATGCTTTGTTGAATTTAAAATAGGAGGATATAGAGATGAAATTCTATGTGATGTAATTCCCATGGATGTATGTCATATTTTGTTTGGAAGACCATGGAAGTTTGACAGAAGTTTCATTCATGATGGGAGGAAGAATACATACACCTTGGAGAAGAATGGTAGGACACACATGTTGCTTCCAATAGAGAAGAATAAAGTGAAAGAGGAAGCCAACACAAGCATACTTCTCATGAGTGGGAAGGAACTCTTGAAAGAAGTTAAGAAAGAATAGGAGATGCAGTTCGTTGTGGTGAGGAAACCTAGAGTTGTCCTTAAGAGTACTACAATGGATGATTTACTTAAAGAAATTTGGGATTTTTTGGATAATTTGGCTAACATAGTGGTGGATGAGATGCTTAACTCATTTCCACCCATCAGAAGTATCAGTCATCATATTGAATTGATACCAGGAGAAAGTCTGCCAAACAAAGTAGCATACAGAATGAAACCTCAAGAGAATGAGGAGGTAAAGAACCAGGTCCAGGAATTGTTAGACAAGGGTTTGGTCAGAGAGAGCTTGAGTCCATGCGCAATGCCAACTGTCTTGAGTCCAAAGAAAAATGGAGGATGGAGAATGTGTACAGACTCGAGAGCCATCAACAAGATCACTATCAGGTATCAATTTCCTTTACCAAGAATGGATGATTTAATGGACTCTTTAAGTGGAGAAAATTTGTTTTCTAAGATAGATTTGAAAAGTGGATATCACCATATAAGAATGAGAGAGGGAGATGAATGGAAAATAGCCTTTAAGAAAAATGAAGGTTTGTATGACTGGCTTGTTATGCCATTTGGATTAACAAATGCCCCAAGTACTTTTATGAGGCTAATGAATGAAATACTAGAAGATCTCATTGGCAAGTTTGTGGTTGTGTATCTGGATGATATATTGATGTTTAGCAAGACTAAAGAGGAGCATTTGATACACCTGACACTAGTAATGAGGCGACTATAGCAGGAGAAGTTGCTGATAAATATGAAGAAGTCCTCTTTTATGAAGACAAAACTCATTTACTTGAGTTTTGTGATCTATTCGAGTGAATTGAAGATGGATCTAGAGTAGGTGATAGAAATCAAAGAATGGTCATCACCAAATAGCATGTTCAAGGTAAGGAGGTTTCATGGATTGGCAAGTTTCTATAGGAAGTTCATCAGAGACTCCAGTGGAATTTGTGTGCCAATGATGGATACAGTAAGGAAAAATCACAAGTCTTTTAAATGGACAAAGGAAGTCGAGAGAAGCTTCAATATACTGAAGGATAAGATAACATAACGACCAATTCTTGTCTTGCCAAATTTTGAAAAGACGTTTCAGGTGAGATGTGATGCAAGTGGAGTTGCAATCAGAGCAGTTTTGAGCTAGGATAATAGACCGGTTGCCTATTTCAGTGAGAAGATGAATGAGACCAAGAGAAAATACTCCACATATGATAAGGATTTCTATGCCAAATTCAAGCCCTGAAGAAGTGGAGACATTACCTTGTCCCGCGGGAATTTGTCTTATATAGAAATAACCAAGCTTTACAATTCATAACCAAACAGGAAAAATTGAATCAGAAGCATGCAAAGTGGATTGAGTTTATGTAAAATTTTACTTTTGTCATAAAACATATTGTTGGGAATGCTAAAAACAATGTTGATGCATTGAGCAGGAGATTTTTTATTCTGCAAGAATTTTAGGTGAATACCTTGGGGTTTGAACACCTTAAGGAAATGTACAGTGATGATCCAGATATCAAGGAGGCATGCAAAGCATGCATGAATCCTATGTTGAGAGATAGGAGCCAGTGGGCAGAGTATATGATTCAAGAGGGATTGTTGTTCAGGAGCAATTGATTATGCATACCAAAATGTTCAATGAGGGACAACCTTTTGAAGGAAAAGCATAGTGGAGGATTGGTTGGACATTTCGGCCATGATAAAACATTTACGGAATTGAGAATTTCATACTATTAGCTGGTTATGAGAACAGATGTGATAAAATTCATGAACAAATGTAGATCTACCAACATGTGAAAGGAAAAATACAGAACACTGGATTGTATCAACCATTGCGAATACTAGAGAGGCCTTGGGATGTAATAAGCATGGATTTTGTGTTGGGACTACCAATAACACAAAGAGGATTTGATTCCATATTTGTGGTGGTGTATAGATTTTCAAATATTGCACATTTTATCCCATGCCAGAAGACTAGTGATGCAACACATGTTGAAAATATATTTTTCAAGGAAGTTGTAAGACTTCACGACCTACCCAGAAGCATTGTCTCGGACAGAGACACAAAATTTGTTGGCAATTTTTGGAGAACACTATGGAAGAAATTGGGGACACGTTTGTCCTTCAGCTCAACTTATCATCTTGAGATAGATGGGCACATTGAGGTGGTAAACAGAATTTTGGGAAACTTATTGAGAAGTATGGTCACTGAGCATCTTAACCAGTGGGATCAAATTCTTCCACAAGTAGAATTTGCATACAACGACTCGCCAAACAGAAGAACTGGGAAGAGCCCATTCGATATGTTGTATGGAATGCAACCCAGGGGAGTATCTAAGTTGAGATACTTGGGACATAATGAGATCAGAAGCGCCAGAGCAGAAGATTTTGCTACAAAAATGCAGATGCTACATAGCCAGATCATAGGACAATTACAGAACTCTATCCAAGAGTACAAGTGCAGATTTGATCAACATCGCAGAGAACTTCAATTTGAAGTGGGAGATCATGTTCTGGCACATTTCAGGAAAGAAAGGTTCCCTAGGGGAACACATAACAAGTTGAAAATGAAGAAGATAGGACCATGTAAGATCTTGAGGAAATTTGATGCAAATGCCTATGAGATTGAGATGCCATATGATGTGGACATATCACCCATATTCAATGTTTAAAACCTATATCCTTACAGGAAAGATGATACAGAGGGATCAAAAGATCAAGATAAGATTCATTGGGAGAAACAAATTCCTATATAAGAAAAACCACAGATGGAGAAGATTGTTGATTAGAGAATTAAAAAAAAGACTAGGAGGAAGACCTATTTTGAATATCTAGTCAAGTGGAAGGGACGCCCAGTAGAAGATGCTAGTTGGGAGAATGAAGCTGATATCTAGAAGCATGGAAAGTTAGTGCAGAAGCTCATGGAAAGGAGTCCATTAATTTTTTTCCAGAGGGAGTATGATGAAGGAGCATCATCAGCGTCATCCGTGAGCACATGTGGCAGGAAGGTTAAGCACTCGAGAATCATTTCATATCTCAAATGTTGGAAGTTACTGTGAGTCTTTTGAGGAGCTGATGAAGAACGACAAAAGATCAAACGTTTGGAGGTGGAATGATCAGGGAGTTTCACTCTAAGTATTGAATGTAACTGAACTTAGGTAGCAGTTAGAGTATTTTTCATTTTTCGAGTAGATGAATAGTCGGGGGGGAACGCTAAGGATCCTCTGAGATAAATAGAGGTTTTGTACACCCGAATGGGGCTACTGCACGTAAGTATGATTTTTTGAGTTTTGTTTGTTGTTTGAGAATAACTGTAGCCATTTTTATTTTCTGAATGAATATAACAGAAGAAAATTGATCCAAATGCATGGGGTTATTACTGTGTGTGATTCTATGTTATTGTCTTTTCATTAATGAATGATTTTCATTTCAAGTATATGAAACTGTGATATGTTGGTATAAGTTTCAATTGTTTCTCTTCCGAGAAGTAGTGCAAGGTGTGCACACAAAAACAGAAGGAGTGCGTTAACAAGATTTGTGTCGATCCTGAAGCTCATAAGAGATAGCATGAGATTTTCCCTTTGCAAGGAGTGCAAAGCGACTATTGCAAGGTGTGCACAGTCACTCACAAGAACCAAGTCTTGCATAAGAATTTGTTGAAAGGAGTGCACAGATCCAAAATTCGGCTAACTGTCGAGGAGACTCCATAAGAGTCAAAAGAGCGAAGGTGAGATCCCGACTTGATTTGAGCCGTTGGATCCAGGAAGATTGTGGGATGTTGATCTAGAGCCATCACAGTCTCGGCTGTCAGGAGAATGGAGGTAGAGAAACCCCCAAAGTCGCGAGACACGAAGTCTCGACTTGATCACAGTCGTTGATCAAAGGAAAGTTGTGAGCCGTTGATCTAGCACCATCGTGGTTTCGTCTATCAGAAGAATGAAGGTAGAGAGAACCCCAAAGTCGTGAGATGAGAAGTCGTGACTTGATCATAGTAGATGATCAAAGGAAGAATATTGGTCATCGTTCATTCTAAAATCACCAGGACCATCCATCGTCAGGAGGACAGGTGGTAAGCAATTAGAATTTCGCTGACTCACCGAGTAAAGAAGTCAAAGAGGGAAGCAGCGAAAACTCGTGATACGCGAATTGTCGACGTGCTCAGAAGGTTTAGCCCCAGGTTATAGCTATAGGTCATATGGCAGAAGTAAAGCGAGAAGCTAGCACGAGCTAAGCCCCTATCGCAGTTCAGTACTTGGGAGTTTTAAGAATAAAGAGTCGAGTCATTTGTATTGTCGACACGTGAAACACGACACTCCTTTTGTTTAGGCAAGTGGTCACAACCCGTGATCGCGTGGAGTAGAGGCTCATGTCGGGTGCTTGTACACGCAGGCAGAGTTTCATATTCAGACCTGTGTATTTGTTCATTGGATTCTAGGAGTTTCAGCGAACCTTGCGAAGGGTAGGGGGTCTGCATCAAGTGCTATCAGATCAGATTTTTTTGTCTGTAGACTTCAGGCGAATGAGATAAAGGAGATGAAAGAACTCAAAGTTACACTCTATGTGTGAGATACATTCGACACAATGCCACAGAGGAGACGAGTGGAACAACCTTTAGACAATCAGGTTGTAGAAAGGGAGATGCGAGAACTTCGTGCAAGGTTAGAGGCAATGAAGGTAGCGCAAAGGAGAGAACCTGACACTGGAGACGTCAGCGATGCAAAGAGTAAAGAATTTGTGGGTGAGAATTTCATCAAAGAAGCTGCAAGAGAGGATGTTTCCAAAGAACGCTTGCTGAGAGCGGTTGTTAGATTGGGAGATAGAGCCAAGATAGAGGTCCCAATGTATGAAGGCAACTTAGATGCTGAAGAGTTGTTGGACTGGGTAAGAGTCATGGACAAATATTTTGACTATGAATATGTCGACGAGGAGAAGGTGGTGAAACATGCTGTCACCAAACTCAAGGGACATGCAACACTATGGTGGGATGAACTGCAGGCTGAGAGGAGAAGCAAGGGAAAACAAAAGATAAAGAATTGGGACACAATGGTAGCCAAGCTGAAAGAAAAATTCATGCCCAAATATTATCAGATCAATCTATTCAGGAAGCTACAGAACCTGAGACAGAAAGGTATGACAGTTAAAGAATACATAGAGGAGTTCTACAAGCTGAACATCAGAACTGGACAAAGAGATAAAGATGAAGAAAATTTTTCCAGGTATATAAATGGCCAGAGGTATGAAATTCGGGATGAAATAAGCATGATGCCAATAAGGACTTTGGAGGATTCTTATCAGTTCAGACTGAAGGCAGAGGAGAAGTTGGTCAGGAAACAAAGCCAACGAGGAAGAGGTAGAAGCTCGGTCCCAAGCAAAAGCAAGGGATTTACCTGTGACATAACATATCAGTCTAGGGATGAGATTGAGAAACCACATAGTCACTCGGAAAGAGGAGAAATTTCTCGAGGAAGACAAGATGATGGAAGAAGTTATTCCAGAGGAAGAGGAAGAGGCATAGGAGGAGAAGTGAGATGTTACGCCAGTGGAAAGGTAGGACATAATTCTTGGGAATGTCCCGAGAGAAAGAAATAAGGAGAAGGCGAAGCTCACATTTTGGAAGCACAGAGAAGAAATGTCGAAGTAGAAGGAGAAAAGGATGGAACATCCCTGATGCTGAGAAAAGTTCTCTTAAAACTAGAGGCAGAAGTTGAGAATCCAGTGCAGATAAACAATCTCTTCGGGACATCTTGCAAGACTAAACACAGAGTATGCAAGGTGATAATTGACTGTGGGAGCATTGACAACTTAGTATCCACAAATATGGTGGAGAAATTGGAGCTGGAGACAACTGTACATCTGAATCCATACAAAGTCTCGTGGTTGCAGAAAGGACACCAGGTAATGGTTACTAAACAATGCTTGGTTGAATTTAAAATAGTAGGATATAGAGATGAAATTCTATGTGATGTAATTCCCATGGATGTATGCGATATTTTGTTTGGAAGACCATGGCAGTTTGATAGAAATGTCATTCATGATGGGAGGAAGAATACATACACCTTGGAGAAGAATGGTAGGACACACATGTTTCTTCCAATAGAGAAGAAGAAAGCAAAAGAGGTAGCCAACAAAAGCATACTTCTCATGAGTGGGAAGGAACTCCTAAAAGAAGGATGAATAGGATATGTAGTTCGTTGTGGTGAGGAAACCTAGAGTTATCCTTACGAGTGCTACAATGGATGATTTACTTGAAGAAATTTAGGAATTGTTGGATAATTTTGCTGACATAATGGTGAATGAGTTGCCTAACTGTTATGGGATAAATCCGTAGGTGCAGACACTAACCAATCTCCCTAGATCCACCTGGTATCTAGAACAAAACAAGACAGAATACTACACTTTCCCTAGATCTAGTCTATTGAACGAACTAAGAGATAAGGGTTGTGGACATACCTTATGAACACTTTCCTTAGATCTATGTTGTTCCAAGCTTTGCTCTGATGCTCTCGTCCTATCCAGATCACAACAAAACAAACCAATCGAAGTAAAGGCAGATTAACTTATTCAATGACTAGTCTATACATATGATCAAGGAATTATGTAATAAAGTGACATCATATTTATGGGAAAGGGACATATTGTTGTATTCAATTAATTGAAAGTGAAACTTACAACCTGAGCCTTGATGTCATAGGTCTCCTTTCGATGGCTTCTAGCTCTGACACACACACTTGCTCATGCATGAAGAAAATCAACTACTTTGATGACCTTGCTGTTGTCTCTTGTTGTTGTAGCATCAGTCCTCCATACAGTCTTGCACTGATTCTCTAATCAATCTCTTGTTAACTTGTTGCTTGCTCTACTTAACCCTTTCCATGAGAAATCTCCTCAATATATAGGAAGAGATAGTTTAGTTACTTGGATAGGGAATGATCCCAAGATATCTGGAATTCCAGTACTTGAATAACCACTCGAAAGCCAACTCACCCTCCTAGAAGATTCCCTTCTAGAAGGTTCGAGATATTTATATTTTTCTCCTTTAAAAGCATGTTCGCACCCTAACCATGAGTACAGTGCGAGAAGTTCGCACCCCAGCTTAAAGCAGCCTGCGAGAAACAGGCATTCTCGCAGGTGAATATATAAGCAGCCTTCGAACATGTTTCAAAATGTGAATTCTGGAAGAAGACAACTGTAACTTTTCTCAGGAAAGTATTCTTGGTAAAGAGCTTGATTTTCCATTATCATAATATCATCATGACATCATCACAATGACCAAATTTTTGGATAACAGAATGCCCCCCAAAGTCTGAGAGCGGAACCAGTGATAGTCGATAGACTTTGTAAGCTGCATGTGTGTGTCAAGAACCAAAAGCACATCTAATCAGAGACCTGCAAACATCCAAGCATCAACAGAATATCATGTATACCAATTCTGAGGTAGGCATTCCCTTACTCAGATCATAGAATGATGACATCATAAAACAAGATCATGGCCACCAATCATACACTGTGGATCCATGTCGTCATTAGATAACACAGCCACCTGAATACACTGTGGATCTGTGCGACAAATTTTAAATCAAGACAACATAGCCACGAAACATACACAGTGGAGCTATGTGTCGCAAAATATACATACTCCATCGCAACCTGGATCACAAAGATAATATCCAGGGTCTTCAATCTCGTCGCCCAAAGTACGAATCTGACCATGTGATTACATGTGTCGAAGTCGAACATGGTAGAAACCACTTGATTACCGGTCATTGATGTATACTGTTAACAAGTGCGAGGGAAATCACCATTAATGCCAATGACTCCCAAGGTACTATAGTACAATCCGTCGACTGTGAATAAATGAGTTGATGTCGAACACTCAACGAAATCTCTTGATCAGGGGTCAATGATGTAAACCCACTGTCGAAAGCGAGAAACTTGCCATTAAGGCATGCAAGCTTCAAGGTACTAAATAATTTCTAAGTCTTAATTCCGGATAATATGCCGAAGTCGACAGAATAAGACTCGTCACAGGAGGGCCTTGATGTATCCCACATCAGTGACGCGAAATAAGTAACAGAGTTTGAAAGTGAAACAGATTATGTGACAATTTGACTTTGGACACAAGGAAGGCCGACACGAAGAGAATGGATAACTGCAGATGGCCGACTCAAAGAGAGGTTGGACTGCTCTTGAACATATGGATGACACGACCAAAGATTTGGCAGCATTGACTCAAATACGACACATGGAAAGACCTTGTTATTGAATCAAATGAGAGACAAATGGATTTCCCAAACCGGCTTCAAATGATGAATAGAGTGTGTCATGTTCAAGAGCGACAATTATTGCCAATTAACACAAAGACGAAACATATCCCTTTCCCAAATTTTCCCCACCATTTCTGGCAAGTACCTCTTTATTTTTACGCAAGCTTGAAGAGGATCACATATGCTTGTTGATATAAGCTCATCCTTCGGACGAGTCCCTCGGAGTATTTTTAA
>ML810854.1:374043-405118 GCA_009831015.1 Picea engelmannii
AAAGTGACATCATCTTTATGGGAAAGGGACATATTGTTGTATTCAATTAATTGAAAGTGAAACTTACAACCTGAGCCTTGATGTCATAGGTCTCCTTTCGATGGCTTCTAGCTCTGACACACACACTTGCTCATGCATGAAGAGAATCAACTACTTTGATGACCTTGTTGTTGTCTCTTGCTGCTGTAGCATCAGTCCTCCATATAGTCTTGCACTGATTCTCTAATCAATCTCTTGTTAACTTGCTGCTTTCTCTACTTAACCCTTTCCATGAGCAATCTCCTCAATATATAGGAAGAGATAGTTTAGTTACTTGGATAGGGAATGATCCCAAGATATCTGGAATTCCAGTACTTGAATAACCACTCGAAAGCCAACTCACCCTCCTAGAAGATTCCCTTCTAGAAGGTTCGAGATCTTTATCTTTTTCTCCTTTAAAAGCATGTTCGCACCCTAACCATGAGTACAGTGCAAGAAGTTTGCACCCCAGCTTAAAGCAGCCTACGAGAAACAAACATTCTCGCAGGTGAATATATAAGCAGCCTGCGAACATGTTTCAAAATGTGAATTCTGGAAGAAGACAACTGTAACTTTTCTCAGGAAAGTATTCTTGGTAAAGAGCTTGATTTTCCATTATCATAATATCATCATGACATCATCACAATGACCAAATTTGTGGATAACACTAACTCATTTCCACCCATCATAGGTATCAGCCATCATATTGACTTGATACCAGGAGCAAGTCTACCAAACAAAGAAACACATAGACTGACACCTCGAGAGAATTAGGCAGCAAAGAACCAAGTCCAGGAATTGTTAGACAAGGATTTGGTCAGAGAGAGCTTGAGTCTGTGCGCAGTACCAACTCTGTTGAGTCCAAAGAGAAATGGAGGATGGAGAATGTGTATAGACTCGAGAGCCATCAACAAGATCACCATCAAGTATCGATTTCCTTTACCAAGAATGGATGATTTAATGGACTGTTTAAGTGGAGCAAATTTTGTTTCTAAGATAGATTTGAAAAGTGGATATCACCATATAAGAATGATAGAGGGAGATGAATGGAAAACAACCTTTAAGACAAATGAAGGTTTGTATGAGTGGCTTGTTATGCCATTTGGCTTAACAAATGCCCCAAGTACTTTTATGAGGATAATGAATGAAATACTGAAAGATTTCATTGGCAAGTTTGTGGTTGTGTATCTGGATGATATATTGATCTTTAGCAAGACTAAAGAGGAGAATTTGAGACACCTGACACTAGTAATGAGGAGACTACAACAGGAGAAGTTGTTGATAAATCTGAAGAAGTCCTCTTTTATGAAGACAAAACTCATTTACATGGGTTTTGTGAACTCTTAGAATGAATTGAAGATGGATCTAGAGAAGGTTAGAATGATCAAAGAATGGTCGTCAACAAAGAGCATGTTCGAGGTAAGGAGGTTTCATGGATTGGCAAGTTTCTATAGGAAGTTCATGAGAGACTTTAGTGAAATTTATGCATCGATGATGGATATAGTGAGGGAAAAGCACAAGTATTTTAAATGGATAGAGGAGGCTGAGCGGAGCTTCAATATATTGAAGGAGAAGATAACATAACGACCAGTCCTTGTCTTGCCAAATTTTGAAAAGACATTTCAGGTGAGATGCTATGCAAGTGCAGTTGCAATCAATGCAGTTTTGAGCTAGGATAATAGACCAGTTGCCTATTTTAGTGAGAAGTTGAATGAGACCAAGATAAAATACTCCACATTTGATAAGAAGTTCTATGCCATAACTCAAGCCCTGAAGAAGTGGAGACATTACCTTGTCCCACGAGAATTTGTCTTGTATAGCGATAACCAAGCTTTACAATTCATAACCAGACAGGAAAAATTGAATCAGAAGCATGCAAAGTGGATTGAGTTTATGCATAATTTTACTTTTGTCATAAAACATATTTTTGGGAATGCTAACAAAGTTGTTGATGCATTGAGCAGGAGATGTTTGATTATGCAGGAATTTCAGGTGAAGACCTTGGGGTTTGAACACCTTAAGGAAATGTACATTGATGATCCATATTTCAAGGAGGCATACGAAGCATGTGCGAATCTTGTGTTGAGAGATAGCAGCCAATGGGCAAAGTATATGATTCAAGAGGGATTGTTGTTCAGGAGAAATCAGTTATGCATACCAAAATGTTCATTGAGGGACAACCTTTTGAAGGAGAAGCATAGTGGAGGATTGGATGGACATTTTGGCCATGATAAAACATTTGCACAGTTGAGCAGTTCATACTATTGGCCGGGTATGAGAACAGATGTGATAAAATTCGTGAACAGATGTAGAATCTGCCAACATGCAAAAGGAAAAAGACAGAACACTGGATTGTATCAACCATTGCCAATACCAGAGAGGCCTTGGGATGCAATAAGCATGGATTTTGTGTTGGGACTGCCAATAACACAAAGATGATTTGATTCCATATTTGTGGTGGTGGATAGATTTTCAAAGATGGCACATTTTATCCCATGCCAGAAGACTAGTGATGCAACACATGTTACAAATATATTTTTCAAGGAAGTTGTCAGACTTCACGGCCTATCCAGAAGCATTGTCTCGGACATAGACACAAAATTTGTTGGTCATTTTTGGAGAACACTGTGGAAGAAATTGGGGATAGATTTGTCGTTTAGCTCAGCTTATCATCCTGAGATAGATGGGAACACTGAGGTGGTAAACAAAATTTTGGGAAACTTCTTGAGAATACTGGTCATTAAGCATCATAACCAGTGGGATCAGATTCTGCCACAAGTAGAATTTGCATACAACGACTCGCCAAACAGAAGCACTGGGAAGAGCCCATTCCAGATATTATATGGAATGCAACCCAGGGGAGTATCTGAGTTGATAGAATTGAGACATAATGAGATTAGAAGCAGTGGAGCAAAATATTTTGCTGCAGAAATGAAGATGCTCCATAGCCAGATCAGAGGACAGTTACATAACTCTAGCCAAGAGTACAAGCGCAGAGTTGATCAACATCGTAGAGAACTTCGATTTGACGTGGGAGATCAGGTTCTAGCACATCTCAGGAAAGAAAGGTTCCCTAGGGGAACGTATAACACGTTGAAAATGAAGAAGATAGGACCATGTAAGATCTTAAGGAAATTTGATGCAAATGCCTATGAGATTGAGTTTCCATATGATGTGGGCATATCACCCATATTCAATGTTTTAGATCTGTATCCTTATAGGAAAGATGATACAGAGGGATCAGAAGATCAAGATAAGATTCAGTGGGAGAAACAAATGCCTATAGCTGAAAAACCACAGATGGAGAAGATTGTTGATGAGAGAATTGGAAAAAAGACTAGGAGGAAGACCTATTTTGAATATCTAGTCAAGTGGAAGGGATGCCTAGTAGAAGATGTTGGTTGGGAGAATGAAGCTGATATCCAGAAGCATGGAAAGTCGGTGTAGGAGCTCATGGACAGGAGTCCATTAATTTTTGTCCAGGGGGAGTATGATGGAGGAGCATCGTCAGCGTCATTCGCGAGCACACGTGGCAAGAAGGTTTAGCACTCGAGAAACATTTCGGATCTTAAACGCTGGGATTTACTGTGAGTCTTTTGAGGAGCTGATGAAGAACGATAGAAGATCAAATGTTTGGAGGTGGAATGATCAGAGAGTTTCACTCCGAGTCTTGAATGTAACTGAACTTAGGTAGTAGTTAGAGTATAATTCATTTTCTGAGTAGATGAATAGTCGGGGGGGAACCCTAAGGACCCTCTGAGATAAATAGAGGTTTTGTACGCCCGAATGGGGCTACTGCGAGTTAGTATGAGTTTTTGAGTTTTATTTGTTGTTTGAGAATAGTTGTAACGATTTTTAATTTCTAAATGAATATAACAAAAAAAAATTGATCCAAATGCATGGGGTTGTTGTTGTTTGTGATTATCTATTATTGTCTTTTCATCAATGAATGATTTTCATTTCGAGTATCTAAAACTGTGATATGTTGGTATAAGTTTCAATTGTTTCTCTTCCTAGAAGTAGTGCAAGGTGTGAACACAAAAGCGCAAGGAGTGCATTAACGGGATCTATGTCGATCTTGAAGCTTAGAAGAGATAGCATGAGATTTTCCCTTTGCAAGGAGTGAAAAGAGGCTTCTGCAAGGCGTGCACAGTCACTCACAAGAACCAAGTCTTGTGTAAGAATCTGTTGCAAGGAGTGCATAGATCCAGAATTCAGCTAAGTGTCAAGGAGACTCCATAAGAGTCAAAAGAGCGAAGGTGAGATCCTGACTTGATTTGAGCCATTAGATCCAGGAAGATCGTGGGCCGTTGATCTAGAGCCATTGCGGTCTCGGTTGTCAGGAGAAAGGAGGTAGAGAAACCCCCAAAGTCGCGAGACACGAAGTCATGACTTGATCACATTTATTGATCAAAGGAAATCTGTGAGCAGTTGGTCTAGCGTCATCACAATTTCGGCTATCGGAAGAACGGAGGTAGAGAGAACACCAAAATCGTGAGATGAGAAGTCGCGACTTGATCACAGTTGTTGATCAAAGGAAGAATCTGGGTCGTCGATCATTCTTAAATCATCGGGACCATCCATCGTCAGGAGGACAGGTGGTAAGAAATCGACATTTCACTGACTCGTTGAGTGAGGAAGTCAAAGAGGGAAGCAATGAGAACTTGCGATACATGAAGTTTCATCGTGCTCGAAAGGTTTAGCCCCAGGTTATAGCCAGAGGTCATATGGAAGAAGTAAAGGGAGAATCTACACGAGCTAAGCCCCTGTCACAGTTCGGGACTCAGGAGTTTGAAGAATAAAGAGTTGAGTCATTCGTATTGCCGATACACGAAATGCGACACTCCTTTTGTGTAGGCAAGCAGTCACAGCCCGTGATCGCGTGAGTAGAGGCTCATGTTGGGTGCATGTACGCATAGGCTGAGTTTCATAGTCGAACCTGTGGATTTGTTTGTTGGATTCCAGCAGGGAATCAGAGAGCTTCTCCATCTCACAGATTTGAACGATCCAGAGACCGGGAGGTCAATGGACCTTGCGAAGGGTAGGGGGTCTGCATCATGAAGAGAGAGCATGTTACAAGGAACATTAACGCATGAACGATAAAGGAAGGGCCTCGCATGATGTCACCATGATGAAAGAAGGACAGATGGCGCCAATGTGCACTCCCAAATGAAAATATTATGATTGTGAGGAGTCGCATGTATTTTAAATTATTAATTTTTTTACTTCTAAATAATATTTTAATTTATTTTAAAATTTTATAAATATTTTAAATTAGAAAAATATATATCTTCAATACATAATCTAAACCCAAATACATATTAAGGCAAAAGTGAGTTGGTGTTGTTAAACTATGAATTAAATACAATTTCTATTAATAAATAAACAAAATAAATGTTTAGTTTATTTTAATAATATCTTAAATTATTAAAATTTGATTAAATAAAATAAATGTTTAGTTTATTTTAATAATATTTTAAATTATTAAATTTTTTATTTCAAAGTAATATTTTAATTTAGTTTAAAATTTTATAAATATTTTAAATTAGAAATATATATATCTTCAATACATAACCCAAACCCAAAACCCAAATACATATTAAGCAAAAATGATTTGGTGTTATTAAACTATAAATTAAATGAAATTTCTATTAATAAATAAATAAAATAAATTTTTAATTTATTTTTTTAATATTTTAAATTATTAAACTTTTTTGTTTTAAAATAATATTTTAATTTATTTTAAAATTTTATAAATATTTAAAATTAATATTAATAAATATGAAACAATTTAGAATTTTAATTTTATTTTAAAACTATTTTATTTTGACATCTTTTTATATATCTAAATTTAATTAACTAGCACAACCACAACATAATTGTGGTTGATGAAAATTGTTAGAGTTATTTTTTAATTTACAAATACTAAATCTACTTTAAAATAATTTTAATTCTCGTATAAACCTTAATTTTATTATAATCCTAATCCTAACAAAATTTTAAAACAAAATTTTAAATGATTTTAATCTTTTTAATAATTTATTAATTATTTTCAAATACATTTAATTATTAGATATTTGAAAATAATAAATATACTATTAAAATAATCAAAATTAAAATTTATGTTAGAATTAAAATTAAAATTTGTAAATTAAATATACGCCCAGATGAGTCCAAAATGCTACTCACCAAATGGGCGGTAACTTTCATCTCACTATTTCATAGCCTCATATTCTTATTGAAACTAAATGATGAAGAAGCAATGTCCCAATTAATGGGATATGCCTTAGATGTATACTATTGATTAAATTTATTTAATGGGATATGTTTTAGATGTATACTATTACACATTGTTTAAATTTTCGATCGCATCTTATTAAATGTTATCATGAGGAGAGGGTATATTGAAAATTTTTGGATTAATTAGTTTTTTAATAAAAAAATAAGCAATGTGAGTGTCAGATTTATTGATAGAAGAATATTTTTCATATTATCTATAAATTAAAAATTTTAATTTTAATTTTAACCTTCCTGCATGTCATTGTGCTTTAATTAATCATTAAATTAATATAAATTATTGATTATCATGTGTGTCACATGCATTGCTTTAATTATTTATTAAACTGCCACATTTAACATGCGGATCCTGCTACCGAGATCAAATCTTCACTTGGACCTCCTCCCGAATTTCGAGGATAGAGTGATCAATTCACGATCGAAGCGCTCAGAATGCATCGTCTTTCAAGATTTTTGGCTTTTCTCTCTCTACGTTCCGGATTTATACGTAGATTCGATAGAGGAGCAGATCCCGTAGAGGTCGAAGCATCCGTTTAAGAACCAGTTTCAAATCCAATTCCAGATCCAATTTCCCAGTGTTTTAGTTAATTATTAAAATGCCAAATTTAACATGTAGTGATTTAATTAATCATTAAAGCACCTGATTAATACAAATTATTGATTACCATGTGTCATATTTAACCTGCAGTGATTTAATTAATCTGCTTTAATTAATTATTAAAGTACTTGATTAATACAAATTATTAATTACCATGAATGCCACATTTAACATGCAGTGCTTTAGTTAATCATTAAAACAACTAATTAATACAAATTATTGATTACCAAGCGGCAACATTTAACATGCAGGCATCACCATGGCTGAAAACATTTAGGGTTCAGGCGAATGGCGAACAAGGTTTAAGGTTCCGGCGGAAGACATTTAGGTCATTGGAGGGTTCTACCATGCACAGTTCTACATTAACTTAGAGTATGCTCTACATTAACTTAAGGAAAACAAAAAAATAACTCAATTCCAAAAATAAAAGTCTAATTTTGAAAAAGCTAATAAATAGAATGTTTATTCCAAACTTTAAATGCAAAGCAGCAATCCAATACAGTGGAATCACCTTTGCCTCTGTGTAAAGCTTGAAGGTGCTCTGATGGACGTTCTTCCAGACGATCTGGTTCGAGAGTGCTTGCTAAGAGTGCCTTACACATCACACAAAAACCTGAAAGCTGTGTGCAGAAGCTGGAAAGCTATGGTGAGTAGCCCTAAGTTCTATGCGGACAGAAAGATATCTGGGACGAGCGAGCAGCTCCTATGTTTTATTCAAAGAGATCCGAGGGTATTGCCCCAGAATTATATCTGTAAAACTCACGCCTTTACGGTAAACGTATATGACCCTGTGAAGGGCACCTGGGAAAGCTTATCTCCCATCGAAAATCCCGACTTTGCTGGAGTACCACATTGGTGTCACTGCGTTGCTGTGAATCGGAAGCTGGTTCTCATAGGCGGATTGTACCTGTACAATGCGAGTCTGATGAACAGGGTATACATCTACGACTTTGAGTCTGCCAGATGGAGCCGCAAATCTGACATGCCTACACCTCGATCCTTCTTTGCCTGCTCTGTCGATTCTTCCACCGGACTTGTCTACGTCGCTGGCGGGATCGATGACCGTTTCAACCCTCTGGCCACTGCAGAAGCTTATAACGTGGAGGAAGACAAGTGGGAAATTCTACCTCCTATGATCCTACCGCACGGCTTGGGGTGCTGCGGTGTTTTCAATGAAGGAAAATTCATGGTGTTGAGCGGAGCCGAATTCGACACAAGTGCAGAAGTTTTCGATCCGAGTGCGGGAACGTGGAGAAGGTGGGAAGATATGTGGACTTTCGGGGGAGAGCTATGGAGAAGTTGTGCGGCTTCTTTTTCTGGGGAGTTGTACGCTTTCACTAAACAACGGGTGATGATATATGAAGCTGAGAAAAACGTTTGGAGTGTTGTAGCTTCTCTTCCGCAATACATTCCCTTCTTTACGTGTGCTACACAGTGGTGCGATCAGATTTTTGTCGGCACAGTGGACGGCAGTGCGATCGCCCCCAACAGTTATATGTTTAACCCGTCAACTAGTCGGTTGATTGAATTTAACGTTGATGGTGCGGGTGCCTTTGCGGGCATTGTCATATCTGCCGCAACAATGGAGATTTGAATAAGATTAGTCATGATCTTATTTTGTCAATTAGGTGTAGTTTGGATGGTCATGATCTTGTTTTGTCAATTAGGTGTAGTTTGGATGGTTAGGTGTAGTTTGGATGGTTGTGAGGAATATTGTTATCCTCTCCATCAAGGTTAAATTCTCATAATGACATAAATAAAGTTTATAATGATTATGTTGTAATGACTTTGAGCCTATATGTATTAGAAAGTTGTCTTTGATTCAAAATTGAACAGCAAAATAATTGTTATTTTTTTTTTTTTTAAGTAAAAAGTGGAACGTGCTATATTAGATAGACAAAACTTTTACAGAAGTGTAGGTCTGAAACCACCCAAAATGTTGTCGATTATCGGAAACCAGCATATATAGAGGACGAGTAGCAATAGCATGAAAAGCACAATAACAGAGTGGCATCTGTCCTGCCCGGAGGAAACCAGGACAGATGCAAAATGTCTAAATACACATAAAACAGTAAAATAATAAAACTAGGAACTAAGAAGACATATAAAGCTAGGAACCGAAATAGCATATGAAACCTAGGTGCCTGGTGACCTGTCATCCTCGCTATTCTGCCGCGTGGTCCCTGCCAGGATGGCAAAAGCTTGCGCGCATAGGGGGCATTTCCGCTTGGCTGGCGCATTGGAGAACGCGTCAAAGAGCATGTCCATGCGTTGGCCCATGAGGAGAGCCTAATGTTCCAGATCCGACAGGTGCCCACGAAGGTCAAACAATAGAGCCAGGTGCTCATCCCGGATGAGTGAGCCATGCATGCTACCACCCACGTCCACCGCCGCTTCAGAGCCCCCTTCGAACACTATCTGCTCCACAGCAGCCGTTGCACCCTTCGAGCCTTCTTCGAACGCTTGTGCGCCAAGGCAGCTGCAAGTTTCATCACCAGGCCAGGGAATTTCCTCCACGATACAACCGGGTGTATCATCTAACAGGGTCGGATTGAGTTTGCAGGCTTCCAGATGGGTCGCCACTCGAGTCTTCTCGCAAATTGACGGGTCTTCCATAGACAAGTCCTCCATGGACGGGTCTTCCACGATAGTGCAGGGGGGAAACTCCTCCTCCGAACCAGAATTCTGCAGGGCTCCCGACGCCTTTCCTATGTCTCGACTACATCCAACACCAGGCTTAGCTATGGTGGCAAGTCGCGCCATTCTTTCTGCCCTGGCTCTCTGCCTGAGGATGGACGTCGCCAGTGCCAAGGCCCGCTCCAACTATTCCTTGCGACGCCGCTGCGCCTTTTGAGCCTCCCAAGCCGCGCCACGACGAGGTCTACCTCGCTTCCTGGCCATGTAGAAGGAGCAGGGAAATTGCAGGTGAAGGCCAATTAACCAGGGACAAAGCGGATGCAATTGCAAGTTAAGCGTGCTCTGTCTCGAGGCGGTTGGAGAGAGATACAGCGGAAATGCTGGACCGCCCCAGAGCCACCGGGTAAAATGCAGAAGGCAGAGCTGCACCAGAACGTCACGATATATACTAGGCGCGATTAGAATTGGGCTACTCCAGAGCATCCAGGAAGAGCTCGGAGCCGAGATGAAAACCAAATAAACGAGAGCCGAAGTCATCCTCCTACCTTTAACCCTTACCATCCCGGAAACACTGCAATCGTAAATGCTCGCGCGAGGGAAAGGTCCCTTCGTCCTGCCTCTGCAACTATGGCCGTCCCCCATGGTAAATACTGGCTCGTGGGTGGCGGTTAACGACATTTATGCCATGGCCTAGTGCAAATCCACCTTTGGCCCCTGAGCTACGTGTCACCCCATCCGGGGCAAATAATTGTTATTTATTATCGTACCAAACTTATTTATTTATTTATTGATTCTAATAATTATTCTTCCAAATAATCAAAACCTTAAAACCTATATTTTTATAAATTAAAGAAGTTTATATCTATTGGAAACAGAGACATTTAATAGAATTTTAATCCTTAATTAATTTTTTATAAAAATTAAAAATAGATGAAATATTTTTATTCATCCCCACAAATTAAGAATTATGATTTCAGCCATTAATCTCCAAGAATCATACACCATGCTTCAAATTGAATAATGTTTAAGCAATGGCCAATAAAGACAGATAATTGATTTCCAATTAAATTTGTGGTCAAAATACAAAACATAAACTGAAAGAGTGCACACTGCACCTGTGTATTAATGTTTGAAATACAACAATTAAGAGCCACCATTACATTTAGTAACTCATATAGAAATACTCTAAATGAACCCATGGAAATAAGGCAGGGATTTAATGCATAATATTCAAAGTCCATCACCAAGAAAAAAACAGCAAACTCAATCGCAATCACCAAGAAAAATCATAAACGACAGTTTTCCAGACGATGATCCACCTCCTTCAATTTTTTCAGTGGTAGAGTTTGTTTAAAATGTGAAGATTTTAGTAAACACGTGTGTCTCATAGATTTCAATATTTTGTTGGTTGTTTGATAAGTCCAGGATATTGACAGTGACACATCATTACCATTTTTATGATAAATGCTTTTGGTTTATATATATATATAATCTATTTTAAAGTCCCTGTTTACTAAATACTAAATTGATATATTATTCTTTACTTGTAACATAAGAGATCCCTTTTTGAACATTTTCATTGTTCAAATCTATGAATATATTATCCTATAATAGAGATATATAATAGAACATTTGATTATTAAAATCTATGAATATGTTATGTATCATAATGATTTTTTTATTATATATAATATATAATAAATAATATTTATTAAAATATTTAAAATTATTAATTATATTTTAATTTATTATATTATATATGAGATATATTATTTTTTTTTCAAATATATAAGATATATAATTAATATATATTTATAATTTTATAAAAGTATTAAATATATTTGGAAATGGAAAATAGATATATTTACAAACTTTCCATACTTAAAACAATTTTTTTTTTTTTTTTTCAAATTATTATGACGTTTGTTTTTTTAAATAAGATTAATTTCAAAAATATTTTTTAACAATCTTTGATCATTAATATTTATGTTGTCATTAAAGTAAAATATAAAATCTTGTTGTTGGTGTACCACTTTGGAAACAAGACCATCAACACTATATCATTTATATAATTGAGATAAGATGGAGACTCAGCACCCAAGCCTCCTATATGGAAAAAAAAATGAGTGATCTATAAACCATGAGAATTGAATAGAAAAACATTTCTCATCACTTGGCTCTTTAGGTTAACAAAGGTCTACGTTGGAGAGATCCAAGCCACCAAGTTTGTTGCATCCCATTAACATCTTCATATGCTAGTAAATATCATTTGTCTTTAGAAATTGTGAATTATGAGCTTGGATGGTGGGTCTGAATCCATGAGCTCATTGCTAGAAACACATGAGCTCATTGCTAGAAACACCTCCTCATCAGTGATGAAATGTCGGAGGACTTGAACATTGACTTTCGTGAGGTCTAGCTTGACTTTGATTTTTGATGAGGTATGAGCTTGGTAGGCCTCAATAGAGCTTTCAGTTGCATCAATGAGACGAGAGATAGAATGAACTTCATAATCGATCAAGGAACTCCTCCTTAGGGAATGAGAGGAGCGTTTACGAGACAAAGGAACCAAAGGGTAGTAGAAGGTTAGGGGAGAGGCACCAATAAAGAGAAATGGAGGACAAAGATAGTTGAAGAATGAGGTTTGGACAAAGCTAGAAGGGGAAAGATAAAGGTTGATCTTTCTCATCGACAAGAAAAAGGAACGAGGTAATGATGAACAGAGAACTGGGTCGTATAATCGATGATAACAAGGAGAGTAGCTTTTAGAAGTTACAATATGCGGTAAATGATCCACATGCATGAAGAGTATTGGATTGGTGTCATTACAGGATGAGATCAGACGAGGTGACATTGAACTAGGAGGATAACACCAGGTCCGAGGTTGGTAGGTTTATAACACATTATAAGAGTTGATGGGGGTAGGAAGGGGGTGACAGGTGCCATCCGACGAGGATGCCAAGTTGTTCTTTTCCTCGGGAGGCGGTGCCATGTCTTGTCTCTTTCCTGTCACCCTATACGGGTAACGAGAGCCATGGTCATCTTGGGAGAGGGTGGAGCACTCATAGTGTAGGGTGGATGGGGGGACAAGGTCCCAGGTAGTATCCAGGGGTTGTCTTATATGTAGATTCTTTCATTAACTAAGTGATCAACAAGTTTGTTGGTTGATCGTTGATATATGATAACTCCCACCACACAGAGGAGAGAGTGAATTCACTCCAGAGTTCCAGTCTCCACCTAGAAGTGATTTTACTTGGGAGAGAAGCACACTAGAGTTTCATGAGCATGCAACAAAATTCATCTTTTAATTTACAAGTTATTTAATAATTAAATTCATCATAAATAATTGAAAAAGATATGTGCTTAGTAGTTATTATGTTAATTTAATTTATTTTTGACATACCATGTTATTAATGATGGACTTTGTGAAACTTATTTGATTTCAAAGAAAAATTGAAAAAATATGTATTTCATGGTTATTAAGTTAATTTAATTTATCTTTTTGCATACCATATTATCCATGCTTGATTATGTGAAACTTATTTGATTTCATAGCTTGATTACCTGAAACTTATTTGATTTCATAGAAAATTTATTGAAATAGTTTTCTTCCTCCACCCCTCATAAATCTTGTATGTATACTATTGATAAATGCTTAACTGTATGAAAATTATTTAATTTTATAACAAATTCCTTGAAATTGTCTTCTTTCTCCACTCCTCATAAATCTAATATGCTATTGATAAGTGGTTAATGATTAAAACCTTATATTTGGATTTTTAAATTTTAACATTTGAATCTAGTTATCATAACAATAAATAATAATAAGATTTTTAAGTTTTAACATTTGAATCTTGAGAAGCTCCAATTCATTTCTTTCATCTTTGTCAATTTAAAGAGATATAATATTTAAGGCCTTGATCCCTACATTGTATTTTGATTAATTTTACTAAAATGTTTATTCTAATATCTAAAATTATCATGCATTATGTGTATGTCAATAAGAATATATCATATACATTAATTAAAATTAAAAAACAATAATTTCTGAAAGTATATCATATACATTAATTAAAATAAAAAAAATATCAATTTCTTTTACTAACATATATTGGTTCAAAAATTATATCAAATATAAAGTTGTTTTTGAATTTACATTTCAATTGAAAACTAATATTCCTTTCCCATATTTTAAAATATTAAAACTGAAACAATTTTTAATATTTTAATTATTTTGTAATTTGTTTTTTTTTAAATTTTATAATATCATTTTTATTTAAATTAATTATAATATTTATTAAATTATAAATATTGGCAATTTAAAAAACTCTACTTTTAAGTTCACCATTTCATCAAATAAAAATTTATTAGTCCATGCCAAACTTATGAGTCCCTATCAAACAAAGGTAAGCCATGCAGTATAACATTTTGGCCATGTTTAACTTTTAATACATCTATTATATTATACTCCTAATTTAATACATCCCTAACTTTTTATGCATGGCTTGTAATTTTTTTTCATTAAACAATTTGCAAAAAAATATTTGTTTTCAATTTTATTTCACTCCTCTCAATGTATTTTTTTTATTTCATATCTTAATTTCTTAGGGTTCTCTTCTCCAAGTGTATTTTTTTATTTCCTATCCTTACTTTTTAGGATAATTTGCAATATGCATCACTTTTCATACTTCATTATTACATAACTTAAGTTTTTTGATTGTTAGGTAACCTAAGTTCTATGTTTATTTAAGTTTTAAGTTTGTTGTTGTTGAAATACAGTACAATTTTTTTCATTTTTTTCATTGTTACATAATTTAAGTTTTAAGTATGTTGTTAGTGAAATACATTTTTAGATAGCCTATACTTTATTGAGCTCCAAATATACTAATCTGATTTGTTTGAAAAAATTATTATGAGGGAGTGCCACTCATGTGAGGGATTTAAACTAGTCTAACAAAAATAATCAGTTTTCTAATGAGTTTTCTTTGAAAGTGTTGAACTTTCAAAGAAATAAGTTTGTGAAAGATTTAAATAACTATGAAACCACCTCATCAGCCTCCATTTATTTCTTTAAATAATTATGCAATCACCTCATCAACCTCCATTTCTTTGACAACTGTGAGGCCACCATCTCCACTACCTTACAACATCGCTTTCACAATAGAGCCTCAACAAGACTCATGTCCTTGGTGTCCAAATCAAATTCTCAGATTACTCAAGTAGAAGAGAAAAGCCATACTAGATAAAATGGCCAGACACTTATTGATGGAGGAATAAAATTGGTACTATGAAAGTGTATAATTGTAAGTCATTTAGTTAGTCATTCAATCGAATATTTGCGTCTCTTTACTCTATAATCAAATCTTTGTATCTCTTTACTCTATATATAAAAATTGAATTTAACTTATCAGTTATTATATAAAAAAACCGAATTTAACTTCTTTTTTTTAAGTAAAAAAGAGAGGTACTTCCTACTATATTAAGTGGAAAAAAATACAACTATGCTTAGGCTTCCAACTGTTCCACCAAATTAATGGAAACTGGAACAACTGGTAGCCGATGGTAGCATTGTCAAAAGTGGGCAGTTTGCCATCTAACCTACCTGTAGGAAACCAGGACTGATGGCGTTCCATAGTCTGAACTGTGACAAGATGTTACAGATATAGCTAGCTTAGACAAAGACAAAACAGTGTTGACTACCTCAAGAGCCATAAGAAGAAGCCTAACCCTAAGAAAAAAGACTGAAACTAGAAGCATAACCATAGAAATTACTCGATAGCCATGTCGACATCATCATCGCGTGCTCCCTCCCTAGCTGGTATCACGAAAGGTTGTGCACAAGTTGGGCATATCTGCCCTGTTAGCGCATTGGAGAAGGCATAGTATAGCATATCCATACATTGGGCTATGAGGGTTCCACGGTGAACTTGGTATGCCACCTAGCTCCGCAAATCGAACATCAATTCAAGGTGCTCCAGGTGGAAAAAAGATAGTGGTACATGCCACTGTTCCCGCATGAACGAAATGGGAGGTGGCGAGAGGCCCTTGCCACCCTCCCTCAAATTGCCACCCAACCTGTTCTCCTCTTCCTCACTTGGTGTTGGTGTTGTTGCACTTTGCTGCTCCATGTTTGTGCGCTCATCCTTGCCTCTCTCCATGCCTTTGTTTGAGGTGTATCCAGATGCTTGTGTTGCCTTTGAAGGGTCCAACTCTTCTTGATTCTCCTCCTCTATGTAGCAGGTGGGATACTCTTCTAAATTCTCTTCCCTTGTGTTGTGACCTTGTTGCTTCTTAGTGGAAACCATGGTGGCTTCCGTCAGTAAGCTGCTTGGTGGTTGTGAAGAGGAGATGCTCCAGATGAACCTGAATTGGCTCCTTTGGGAAGACCTCCTCCACTTTTTCCATTGGAAGTGTTCTGATCATAGTAGCTCTACGTGCGAGTTGAGTTTGAGCCATTGAAAACGCCCGCTCCATCCGGTGCAACCTCTTTTGTCGAGTAGCAAAGGTATACTAGGCAGAGCCATGGTGTGGCTTCCCTTGTATTCAGATGGATAAAGTGCATAAGGTGGTCTGGTGGTTGCACCAGAGCTCACAATTTCATAAATGGAGCTAGGCAAGATCACACTGGATGAAGCCATGGCGCGGATTGCTCATAAGTGGATGGACCGACGGGACGACCTCCTGCATTAACTTCCCCATTGTAAATGATTGCATATCTAGACTTCTCACTCAAGGGAGAAGTCTCTGGTCATCAAAATGGCAGTTGGGGCCAACTTCCATCCCTAATGTTGAGGGGAGGGGGGTCGGCCTGCCTCATTTAAGGCCAGGCCTAGCTACATCCCAGGTATCTTTGATGGATGGCGTGTCACCCCATTCGGGTTCAAAGGTAATAAGGCTTGGCCCAGTTAAGCTTTGTTCCATGACTAGACCATGTCCTTACTCGGGCTTGAGCACAAGACCTGACCTTCATTGCAAGAACGAGTTTGCCATGCTATTTTTTGCATACCATATTATCCAAGCTTGATTATGTGAAACTTATTTGATTTCATAGTTTGATTACCTTAAACTTATTTGATTTCATAGCAAATTTATTGAAATAGTTTTCTTCCTCCACCCCTCATAAATCTTGTATGTATACTATTGATAAATGCTTGACTATATGAAAATTATTTAATTTCATAACAAATTCATTGAAATAGTCTTTTTTCTCCACTCCTCTTAAATCTAGTATGCTATTGATAAGTGGTTAATGATTAATACCTTATATTTGGATTTTTAAGTTTTAACATTTGAATCTTGAGAAACTCCAATTCATTTCTTTCATCTTTGTTGTTTTAAAGAGATATAATGTTTAAGGCCTTGATCCCTACATTGTATTTTGATTAATTTTATTACAATGTCTATTCTAATATCTAAAATTACTATGCATTATGTGTATGTCAATAAGAATATAGCATATACATTAATTAACATTAAAAAACAATAATTTCTCATCATATATCATATAGGTTAATTAAAATAAAAAAATAACAATTTCTTTTATTTCAAATATTATGTCAAGCATAAAGTTGTTTTTGAATTTACATTTCAATTGAAAACTAATTTTCCTTTCCCATATTTTAAAATATTAAAACTGAAACAATTTTTAATATTTTAATTATTTTGTAATTTGTTTTTATTAAAATTTTATAATGTCATTTTTATTTAAATTAATTATAAAATTTATTAAATTATAAATATTGGCAATTTCCCCATTTCATCAAATACAAATTTATTATTACATGCCAAATTTATGAGTCCCTATCAAACAAAGGTAAGCCATGTGGCATGCACTATAACATTTTGTCCATGTTTAACTTTTAATACATCTATTATATTATACTCCTAATTTAATAGATCCCTAACTTCTTTTTTTGTATGGTTTGTAATTTTTTTTAATTTTTTTCATTAAACAGTTCGCAAAAATTATTTGTTTACAATTCTATTGGTTATAACATTTCAAGTCTTATTGTAGGCTTTCTATTGGTTCTAACATTTTAAGTCCTATTGTAGATTTCACTCCTCTCAATGCATTTTTTTTTATTTCCTATCCTAATTTTTTAGGGTTCTCTCCTCCCATTGTATTTTTTTATTTCCTATCCTTACTTTTTAGGATGATTTTAAATATGCGTCATTTTTCATACTTCATTATTACATAAAAAAAAAAATTCATTGTTAGGTAACCTAAGTTCTATGTTTATTTAAGTTTTAAGTTTATTGTTGTTGAAATACATTACAATATGCAATTTCTTTTTCATTTTTTTCATTGTTACATAATCTAAGTTTTAAGTTTGTTGTTAGTGAAATAGATAACTTATACTTTATTGAGCTGTAAATATACTAATCTGATATGTTTGAAAAAAATATTATGAGGGAGTGCCACCTATGTTACGGATTTAAACTAGTCTAACAAAAATAATCAGTTTTCTATTAAGTTTTCTTTGAAAGTGTTGAACTTTCAAAGAAACAAGTTTGCAAAATCTTTCAATAACTATACAACTACCTCATCAGCCTCCATTTCCTTGACAACTCTGAGGCCACCATCTCCACTACTTGACCTCATCTCCACAACCTTACAACATCACTTTCACAATAGGGCCTCAACAATACTCATGTCCTTGGTGTCCAAATCAAATTCTTAGATTACTCACGTAGGAGAGCAAAGCCATACTCGATAAAATGGCAAGACACCTATTGTTGGAGGAACAAAATTGATGCTATAAAAATGTATAATTGTAAGTCATTTAGTTAATCATTCAATCAAATATTGGTGTCTCTTTACTCTATAATCAAATCTTTGTATCTCTTTACTCTATATAAAAAAACAAAAAAACTGAATTTAACTTATCAGTTACTATATAAAAAAAAACAGAATTTAACTTACCAATCACTACGTAATAAAAATGAATTTAACTTACCAGGCAAAGTTTAGTTCTTATTTCATTTGCATTGTCTGTACTATGAGCATATCCACAATTGCCATAAGTAAACTCAATAGTTAGATTCATCTACATGCTTAAACATAAAAAAAAATTGTACATATACATAAGTAAACTCAAGTTTATATTTAGATGAATAAATTAGCTTTCTTCTGGATAGGTATTCTCTAAGGATCACCAACCAAATGAAGGCCATTTTTATTCTAATCTAATGATACTCAATTTTTCTACTGTCGACAAGTTATACAGGACACATGGTTTCACTCCTCCCCACGTCTCCATTTGGTGACTGAAATGAATACTTTTTACCAGTTTGCATTTCAAAATACTTTTTAACAATTGCAATTTCAATTAGATTCATGAATATTATTTGATATTTTGAGGAGTATAGCTTCGCCATAGGAACACATAGATCGGTGAAGTATCTTATCCAAACTGAAATAGGTGGATTCCGATTGATCTCCCCTGAATAAAGACATCCCCCAAAGATAGGTTATATATGTACCTGGACAAAATAATTAGTAAAGGACCCAACAGTCGAAACCGAAATGGACAACCTGTACACTTTATTCAGAGATTTTCTCTAATTCATTATGCGAATAATTCTAATTACTCATTCAACGATTTTGTTAGTTAAACAGTTCACAAGCATCCTAGAGGTCCATTGAATTGAATCTGGGAGCTCGAATACCATTTTGTAAACCTGCTTTATCCTTTATGAATCCCTTTGTTACCTCCGTAGTGTTGAACATAACGCCTGTTGTCTTGCCATCAATCCCTGGACATAAATAAGGTTTCAAAATTTTCTTTAGATATCTCATAGAAATCTACAATTTAACAACAAATCAAATGAAAATCAGATATAATATCTCTCCCAATATAAATTGTTACATTGTTACAAGTCAATTTATACCATAATTTGATTACATGAAAAATTAGAACTTTATTTTGTCGATTGGATGGAAAGAGAACTCTCCCAAATCAAATCTGTAGCCACAAAAAATAGGGTTATGAATGTTTTTTAAGACTAAAATTCATTTTCTAAAATCCTAATTTATGTAAATTAATGCAAGATTTCGCAAGTCATATTATTTATCCATTTTATTTGTTGAACATTAGAAGAAATTATTTCAAAACATGCAATCTGATCTGGAATTATTAATTGTGTTACACAAATTCCAATACAATTAAATTTCTAAATTTTTTTGTGCGGGAAATACTAAATGCATAAACATATTCACTATAACAAGGAAATAACAATAGTTATTGTACTTGTATAAATAACCATATTAGAAATGATAATATTTTTTAACTTAAAATATTACCAAATATAATTTAATTATATTATAATTTAATGGGAACCTCTCACAATTATAGTATTATTCTATATACACAATGTTTTTTTTTTTTGTAAGTGAGTGTAAAACTTGTATTACTAAAGGAGGGTTATGATACAAAAAGGGGGACTTCCTGGTCTACCAAAAAGGAAACCGGACCAAAGGTTCCCAAGTTGCGTTTTTTGAAATAAACGAGGGGTGTGACTCGACTGCCACCATGGGAAACCAACCTAGTCCTACCATATCTAGTTTTTGAGAAGATAAGCACAACAAACATGAGAAAAACAGAAAATGAGACTGACACAAAATTGACCAAACTAACTTGACAATAGACTAACCAGACACTGGTCCAGGACAATGATGCATTTCTTTCCTTCATCTGCCTGGCCTTTGTTCTCTTCCTTCTCGGAGATTGTGAGAGTCTTTCTGATATGTGTTGGCGCTCTATTTTCGTCAGCTGGCATGATGTCCATGTGATGGACGTATTGCGGGTAGAGGTGGAATTGAGCATCCAACTGCTCCGTCTTGGCTTTTGGGTCCTTCTCGACCTCAGCAAGCATCTTGGTAATGGTTTCCAGGTTGTTGAGGTGACTCACGATTTCATTCAGCAGTTTCTTGTGTTCCTTGTTGTCCTCCAGTCTGGCATCTTCCATTTCCGAGATCACTTTGTCGATCATCATTTTTGTTAGCCATGCCATCTCCATCGTTTTGTGGTAGAGGGTTTCCCTGGGTTGCGTGGCTCTCAGGTTAGTTATCCAGTCCGCTTCCTGAGTCAGAGAATCCCATGCTTTGCCCTTGCATTTTTCTTTGATTTCCTTTTCCCACTGGGTAATGGTTTCCTTTCCTTTCAGTGCAACTAGAGTCTGAAAGGTGCCCTCCGCGTCTTTTCCCGCCTGCTCCATCCTTGAAACCCATTGAGGACTGTTTGAAGTTTCCTTCCCCAAGGGATTTCTTTTGTTGTGCGTTCGCTTCATTCGCACCATCACATATGGCTTATGGAAACTCCTTTGCTGGATTCTCAACCTGTTCCCGTCTTCATAGGGGTTCCTCCTTTCCCTGCCCTTGTATCTGTGGTAGCCCCTGCAGTTGTGCTCTTCCTATTTGCATCTATTTCTATTGTTTCTTATCTTATTAAACTTTCCCTGCTGCAAGTTGGTCCTTCCAATCATGGTATTCCCGTAGAGGTGAACCTTCCCATCCTTTTCCCCTGTCACAATACATATGATCATGATGACTCGGTCATTATCCCTGTACGGGCCCTTGCCCCTACTCGCTTGATATCCTACTGTACCACTCCCCGTACCTGGTCTTTGGTGTGGTTTATCGATACTAGTATCTGTCAATCCCTCTTGCCTTATGCCATTCATTGTCTTCTATTTTCCATCTATACTTTCCCACGGTCTTTTCCCGCAATTCTTACTGTTGTCGTACCCTCGCCTATTGTATAATCTAATCCTGCATTGTAATTGGTGGTCGAGTCTTGGGAAGTCATATCCTACCTGGGTCCTTTGTGCCTTTCGTTGGGCCTTTCGCTGCCCTCCTCGATGTGACCTTCCTTGCTTAAGCTGTCGTCATGGTCTTTTGTCACTAGTTGGATGTAGTCTATTCTGAATTGTCCATTCGGGATGTTGATCCAGGTAGTGTCTAGTTATGGTCCTTCCTTGCTAACCCCCTCGTTGGTGATCCTGTCTGCTAGGCCATTCACTGACCTGCATAACCAATGCAACTCAACCGTGTTCATCATTTGTAGATGATCCTAGATTTTTTGTAGAGAGTGTGCCAAGCACTAGTGTCTCTGAACCTTTCCCACTCTGGTGACATTTTGGAGTCTCTTCACCGTGTTGATAACCAAGGTGGAGTCACCTTCCACGATAGTGTTTTTCATCCTTTCACAACTTAGAATTTTGAGACCGAGCTCCATGGCTCCAAATTTCGTTGTGTTGTTGGTTGAGTTTCCCATACTCCTAGCGTACAACCATATTATGTTACCACTACTATCTCTAATCACCCCTACCATCCCTGTCATTCATGGGTTTCCTTTTTCCGCCCCATCAAAATTCAACTTGAGGAACCCTGCCGGAGGGGGTGTCCAGTTGCGCTCTCTTATTTGGAGTTGTGGTGGCCACCCTATCTATGTGTTGTTGTGCCCATCTTTTAGGTGAAAATATTCCAGGATGTAGGAGTCCTATCCTGTGAGTTGTGATTTTCCAGTATGGCAGTTGTGGTTGTGCACCGTTTCTCATATTTGTGAGATTATCACTTCCTTGAGATTCCCTTCTAGAAGGATTTCATTCCCAGAGATGTGCTAATTCCTTTCTTTCCAAATTTCCCATATGATCATCCCCAACATGAGATTCCATCAAAGGTTCACCATTTCATTTTCGTTGTAACTCTCATTCTAGTTGGTTATGGTTGCGTTGATGTTACCTCGGGTCCTATTGGGCTGGCAAAAGATGCTTGCCGCCCAATCCTAGATTTTTGTTGTGTAATTACATTCATCGAGGAGGTGATTCGTTGTTTCTTCCTTAGCTTGCAGAGGCGACATCGTGATGGGCCTATGAAACCCCTTTTCCTTAGGTTTTCCCAGGTTAGAATTCAGTTGTGAAGCACTAGCCATTTGAACATTTTGATTTTTGGCCACTGGGGGCTACCCCAAATCTTTCCCCATTGTTGCACAGGATCTTCTTGGTCCTTGTCCGCGATGTAATTCTGAGCTTCTTTCAATTTGAATTCCCCACCATTTTTCCTGCCCCATCTTAGTTGGTCCTATTCTTCTGAGACTACAATTTTCCTTTTCCCCAATTCCTCCTCCACCTCTTTCGTGGGTGTGCCATGGAGTAAGGTGTCATCAACGAACTGTTGGTACATGAAGGTAAGGAAGTTTTCAAAAGGTTTGATGCATGTTATTTCTCCTGTTGCAGTTTCACTTTTTATGCTTCTACTGAATCCTTTCATCATCAGAATGAACATGAAGGGTGATAGCGGGTCTCCTCGTCTGATGCCTCTTAAAGGAAAAAAGGGTTTGGCTGGGGATCCATTGATTAAGAGAAAGTAACTTGTCATTGAGACTAGGCTGACAATCCAATTGATCCAGTGTTGTGCGAAGCCAAAGGATTCCAGAGTCTTGACCATATAGTGCCAGCTAATTTTGTCATAAGCCTTTGCTAGTTCAAGTTGGATTATCATCCCCCCTCTCCTATGGATTTTTGGTGTGTGTATCAGCTCATGGGCATGGATGATGTTGTCCAAAATTTGTCGCTCTTCTATGAAACTCACCTGTTCCTGTGAAATCAGTGTGGGTAGGAGAGGTTTCAATCTATTGGCTATGAATTTGGAGATTATCTTGTAAACCACATTGAATCAAGCTATGGGTCTATAGAGGTCTAGGGTCATTGCTTCATTTACTTTGGAGATTAGAGAAATCATTGTGGATTAGGGAAGTTTTCGAAAGTTTTGATGCATTTTATTTCTCCTACTGCAGTTGCGCTTTTTATGCTTCTACTAAGTCTTTCCATCATCAGAATGAATAGGAAGGGTGATAGCGGGTGTCCTTGTCTGATGCCCCTTAAAGGCTAGAAGGGTTTGGTTGGGGATCCATTGATTAAGAGTGAGTAACTTGTCGTTGAGACTAGGTTGACAATCAAGTTGATCTAGTGTTGTGCGAAGCCAAAGGCTTCCAGAGTCTTGACCATATAGTGCCAGATAATTTTGTCATAAGCCTTTTCTAGGTCAAGTTGGATTATCATCCCCCCTCTCCTCTGGATTTTTAGTGTGTGTTTCAACTCATGGGCATGGATGATGTTGCCCAAAATTTTCCACCCTTCTATGAAACCCACTTGTTCCTGTGAAATCAGTGTGGGTAGGAGAGGTTTCAATCTATTGGCTATGACTTTGGAGATTATATTGTAAACCAGATTGCATAAAACTATGGGTCTGTAGCGATCTGGGGTCCTCACTTCATTTTCTTTGGGGATTAGAGTAATCATTGTGGATTAGGGAAGTTTTTGAAAGGTTTGATGCATGTTATTTATCCTATTGCAATTGCACTTTTTATGCTTATACTAAGTCCTTCCATCATCAAAATGAATAGGAAGGGTGATAGTGGGTCTCCTTGTTTGATGCCTCTTAAAGGCCATAAGGGTTTGGCTGGGGCTCCATTGATTAAGAGCGAGTAACTTGTCGTTGAGACTAGGCTGAAAATTGATTTGATCCAGTGTTGTGCAAAGCCAAAGGCTTCCAGTCTTGACCATATAGTGCCAGCTAATTTTGTCATAAGCCTTTGCTAGGTCAAGCTGGATTATCATCCCCCCTCTCCTCTGGATTTTCAGTGTATGTATCATCTCATGGGCATGGATGATGTTGTCCAAAATTTGTCTCCCTTCTACGAAACCCGCTTGTTCCTGTGAAATCAGTGTGGGTAGGAGAGGTTTCAATCTATTGGCTATGACTTTGGAGATTATATTGTAAACAACATTTCATAAAGCTATGGATCTGTAGCGGTCTGGGGTCCTCACTTCATTTTATTGGGGGATTAGAGTAATCATTGTGGCATTTAGCTCTTTCAGAATGGAGGCCGAACGTCTAGAGTATTCCACCACTCCATCAAATTCATGCTTGACCACTTCCCAACAGGATTTGAAAAATTCCACTGTGAAACCATCTGGAGATGGGGCCTTTCTGTTGGGCATCTCCTGGACCACTTGGTCAATTTCATCCTTAGTGATGGGTTTGTTTATATTGATATTTTGTTCCTCGGTAACTAGCTTGGGGATGTGATGAGTTATCCTTTGTATGGACTCTATTTGGTCTTGGTTGGGTTCCCGGGCTATCCCATGGAAGTGATTTACTTGTATATTTTCAATCTCCTTGTGGGATTGTCTCTCGATCCCATCCTAATCCCTAATTTTCAGTATTTTTTGTGGGCTCTTCTAAAAATGGTTGTTCTATGAAAAAACTTAGTATTCCTCTCTCCTTCCTTTAGCCACCCGATTCTAGACTTTTGGTGCCATAGAGTCTCTTCCTGTTGGCATCTTGCTTCCCATTCCTGGGTCATTTGGATCTCTTCCCTCTTGTGATCCTCTATATAGCCCTCGTCTATGCATATTTCCTGGAGTTTCCTCATTCTGTCTTCAATATTTCTTTTTCTTGGTTTATGTTTCCAAATATTTCCTTGTTCCACTCCTTGAGTTCATGTTTGATGTGCTTGAGTTTCTTATAAAGTTTGAACATCCTTTTCCCTTGCTCCAGTTTTCCCTCTCGCCACCATTGGTTGATGTTCTCCTTGAAGGTGGGATGTTCGATCCAAAATTTCTCAAATCTGAAAGGTCTATTCTTCGGTGTGGTTTGGAAGTTTGCTTCCAATTGGAATGGCCAATGGTCAGAACCCCCCGAGGGAAGGATCTTGTAGTCTAAAGTTAATCCCTACAGAATGATGGACTCCTACACCAATAATATGTCTATCCTTGTCGCTACCTGATGTTGATTTATCCGTTTGTTGTTCCAGGTGAACTGGCCATTATTGGTTATGATGTCCACCATCTCCACTGTGTCAATGAAAGCTGAAAAGTCTTCCTCATATCTATCCAATCTCCTGGTGCCTCCTTTTTTCTCCGCAAGTGTCGTGATGATGTTGAATTCCCCTGCTAGGATCCAGTGGAGGTTGTTGGAATGGGATTTTAGGTTTTCTAGGTCTAGGATAATTCTTCTCTTTTTCTCCAACATCTGGGGTCCATACACATTAGTGCATAGAATCACCTCAGTATTACCTATGATTTTCATGTTAATTAAAAGTGTGTGTCTGGTGGATTTGGCTGCTAGTAGATTCATCACTTGTGGGTTCCACAAAGTGAGAATATTGCATGCCATCTATTGTCCTTCGACAACCAACATCTTGTATGTGCTCCATTATTTTTTGTTGATTGTTTCCATTTTGTCTACAATGCATTTTGTCTCTTGGATGAAAGAGAGGTCCGGTTGTTCCTTCCTCAGTCTGCTTTTAAGGATTCTTTTCTTTCGTGGGTTGTTTAGGCCTCTAATATTCCATGTTATAATATTCATTTAAACATGTTGGGGGGAGTTGGCAAAGAGA
Organism: Picea engelmannii; assembly: GCA_009831015.1. NCBI lineage: Eukaryota > Viridiplantae > Streptophyta > Pinopsida > Pinales > Pinaceae > Picea > Picea engelmannii. Next base: position 399,997 of record ML810854.1, read on the forward strand.
TTTTTGATCTTACATGAGTTTATCAGTAGAGCTCCTATTTCCTCTAGGGCTACGTTGTTTGATTTCCCACCTTTATTCCTTCTCGTCTACTTGGGTGAGAGTTGTGGTTTTCCCTCACCTTCTTTGATTACTAGGTGTCCTATCTCCCCATGCGTGCTCTTGAGCCCTTTGGATTTTTCTTCCTCCCTTAGGAGGAAGAGGTATTGGATACGATCTAGTTTCTCCACTGGTACATTGTCTATGCCCTGCCTTTTCCATTGCTCTAGTATGTTCAGGAGATCTATTCCTTCCCTTTACACAATATCTCGAAGATAGGGATATTCCATACCTACCTCACTTGTTTTCATTTCCACGTCTCTGTCTGCCTCCTACATGGGGGTGTTGGCATCTCTGGTTTCTCCCTCCATAGGAGTTGCGCTACCCCCTTGTTCCATCTTATTGCTTGGACTATCTGTGTTCTCATTCGGCTTTATAAACCCATCCTCGTCCTGTTGTATTTTGGTGTTTTTCACTTCTTATTTTTTATTGAGAGGACATTATCTGATTAGGTGTCCATGTTCATGGAATCTTCTACATCTGAATGGGATCTGCTTGTAGTCGATGTTTTGTATCCATTCCTCACCCCTGAATTCTAGGCTTATGGCTTTTGGGAGCGCCCCTGAAACATCCATATCTATGTAGATCCTTACATAGGAGGTATATCTCCCTTTTAGGGTTGTTTCTGATGTCTTCACATATTTTCCATGTTTTTTCTCAATTGCTTCAAAGGTGGAGGGTAGCCAATAGTCTAGTGGTAGGGATTAAAGCCTCAGCCAAATAGGTACATTCTTGAAGGTTTCTTTCTTTGGGGAGAAGTTTTCCTTCCATGGTTGCATGTACAGTCCTGCTAAGGCATGTAAGCATGCTTCCCCCTCAAAGACTTTATCCTTGTCCTCCAAGTTCATGAATACTATTGTGAAGAATACTTTCGAACCCAGGTGGAGTTCCACTTCCCCGTCTAGCTTCCATTGATATTTTATCCAGTTGTGCAACGTTCTTTCTGTGGGCCACAAACCCACGAACTTGCAAATTAGTGCATGTGTCTTCATCTGGTCCTAGAAGAGTTGCGTTTGTGGATCTTCCTATATCACCTTGGGTATCAGTGTTGTTTTAGGTTTACACGGGTTTCACCCTTATACCCCATTAGGGTTCACTGCTTCTTGTGCCATCATTCTAGGTTTCTCTGGCTTCTTCCCCCATATGATCCCTTTTTTCCTGGTTGCTTTCCTAATTCTTTTCCAGTCCTGATCTTGAGGTGCTTGTCACTGGTTCCTTGAAACCTATGCCTCGTGGGCCTTTCCCCCTATCCACCACTACCTTCTTGTATGAGGGGGTTCCATTACCACCCCCTTTGGTAACCATGTTGTCCTCTATTGTGACCATGACTGTCAAAACCTAGCTTTCAGTTGCTCCAAACCCTAGATCGAGAACTCTAAAGCACACACTTTACATAAAATAAAAAAGATAATGCATACACACAATGATGATGAAAGTATAAAATTATATTTAAAGAGATGGATGATATTATTTTTTTAAACTTTTAAAATATCACCCAATCGAATTTAACTCACACATACCCAAATGTTAACGTACATACCTTTTGATCAAACTTCACTATCAATAGTGTTATAAGATGAATCTTGATTTGCATGACCTCACTAAGGATTGATCATGTACAAAGATACATGACACAAAGTTGTGGCTAACATGATTACTTTGGATCTAGAGGATCTATAATAGGTTATCCATATGCAACTAGAGGATCTATAATAGGTTATCCATATGCAAATAGAGGATCTATAACCAAATATGAAGTGGGAATACTTCACCTATGCTACTGAATTTATATCTAGAAAGGAATCTTCTACTACCATTGTCTTTTCTCCTAAATAGAGAAATAGGTTGGACACTTTCAATGTAGTATTTTCCCCTCCCTCCATTTCTAGGGATAAAGAATCTGCTTCCTTCGCTACTGGAGAGGAAAGGAAAGTGTGTGGGGAAAATGATGCAATTTTTTATTTATAATGTTAGTTATGACCTCAATTCTTTACAAGTATCCCAACCCCCAACTTCATAGCTTGGGCCAAGAAAAAGAAAAATTACCAATCATTCTAGCACTCAAAGTCACTCTTTCATTGACCTTTCTTCAACCTTGTTCTTCACAAAGATATCCAATGAAGAGGTGCTTGGGATTGAAAATCAGCCAATGCATCCCCCATCTATTGCTACAAAGAAACCATGGCAGGAGATATGTGAAGGAGAGCATGAATCCCCGCCATGATCTGTTGCTACAAAGAAACCATGCCAGAAACCATGCCAGGAGATATGGGAAGGAGAGCATGAATCCCCGCCATGATCTGTTGCTACAAAGAAACCATGCCAAGAGATATGGGAAGGAGAGAATGAATCCATATGTAAGAAATAAATATAGTGGGCACCGTGAAGTCTGTGAATTCTATCAATACAATGTAGATATTGGAGATTTCACTTTTAGAGGTGCTTTCTCAAGTGACAACTTCCTACAAGTATCATATTATGCATACAATCCTTTAGACACATGAAAGGATAGTTTTCCTCCTTCTTAAGAGATATGGGTTCAAGTTGTTCAATTATTTATAATTTTTGGATTTTATAATGACACTTATGACCTAGGAAATTTTATTGAAATGAATCAATTATCTGTCCTTTTTTTTTGTATTTTCAGTGAAATTAATAGGGTGTTTTTTTAGGAATATCAGTTAGGCATAACTTCTCTTTAGATGATAGAAGTTTTGTTTGGTTGGAATGATAGAACTTGTGAACAAACCTTACCAAAGTAAACTTCATTGAATAATTGGGTGCTAGAATTTTAGCAAAGCTAGTCCATAGTTGAAGAGTCATGGAGACATTTGTGGTAGATGTCATAGCATAGCATTCTTGCAATGTTGAGCTTGTGTTTTTAACATTGATTGAATGAACTGATCTCTTTTATGGTGAACACTCTTTATTGGAATTTGGTAGGTTAAGCCGATGGGGAAAGAGTCCATGCAATGGGGTAAATCTATACCACCTTCATCTCTTTGTCGTGTTGGAGTTTCTTTCAATAACAATAGGGTGGATTTGTGGTAGTCTTTGATATTGATTGTATCATTACTTATTAAGTGATTGATTTTTAGGCCTTGTAGCCAGTACATATACATTGAAGGAGGAATGAAGGGGGTATGTACTCAGATGTTACATATACACAGAAAGAGGTCATAGGAGGAGTTCATGAATGGGTATGGGTACTTTGTCTTTGTTTGGTACAATATTACTATTGTTGTGTTTTCCAAAATAATTTGATCAAAGACCATATAAATAATATTAAATTCCAAGGCCAAGTTAGCTCAACAAGTTGCTTTTGCCAATGTTTAAATTCCATATAACCCAAGAGGTTAAATTATTTTACCATTGTATCCTTTTTCAAAATAATTCGAGCAATGACCATATAAGTCATATAGATTTCCATCCATAGTCAAGGGAACATGTTTTTGTTGCCATTGGTTAAAATCCATAGCCCAAATGTTAGCTCACTAGGTGTGTCATTGGTATTGGATAAAAAGTTAACAAGATGAATCAAAACCTAAAATCAATAAGTTGAACAACATGTATAGATGAGATAAGACCATGCTTATGATTCTTATTCATTGAATGTATTTCTCTTTTGTATTTTGAATTACATTTTTATATGTGGGATATGGAAGAAAATTTTAGGGGATTGATTAAAACTACAAAAGAAACATCTGATTAATTTCTTTCTTCTTCCCTTATCTTATACAAAAGGCACCTAAATAAAAAGACTATACTCTTATCATCTATCACCCCTCTATCATGTCATCCCAACAACCAAAAAAACACTTTCTTCATTCAGTCACTCATCTCATCTAATCTATAGATGGTAGGGTGAGTGCAAGCTAATGATGGTCTCTCACGACGCGTTAGTGGCAATGCAAACCTGGAAAAACAACAATCTGTTAACTTGGAGGGATTATTCAAGGTACTTTTACAATGAATTTGAATATGGTGTAAGAACACGAAATGTAGGAAATTGAATTAGATTTATGAATATACAACTTTTATTCATATAATTTATGAATAACTATGCCAAAAATTATTTTTTATAACAATGGTATCTTATTTTTCCAATAAAATATAAGGTATATGTTTTTTTTTTCATGTAGGTGTTGAGTACCTTAGCAATGTAATTTAATTCCAAAAACTTGTATACTTGTAGAGAAACCATTTTTCTTGTGCCGTGTATTTTGTGGAAATTTATAATATTAATTTTATATTTTGTAAAAATTATCAAAGTCAACATATCCATGAAATTACAACTTATTTTGTTCATGCAGGATAAGAGGGTCTTAACATGATCAAAACAATTTTTCTTTTTAATATCGTAGATATCGGTCTCCTCTAATGTTGCATATAACTCATTCAAGAAATGGTTAAGTCGACAAAAAGTTATAGTAGAAATAAGAGAGGTATGTATTCTAGGATTTTGATATATGTCAAGACAAAAATAGATTAAAAGTATTAAACATTATTAATTTAAAAAAAATGTATATTTGGAATCTTCATGGCCAACTCTATATCTGGTTGTAGTTTCGTCAATAAATGAATTGTGTATCCTATAGAAAAATAATGTCAAAAATAGAGATATGGAGAGGAATTCATGACAATGGAGGTTTTTATGTATTTGCAGACCAAACCATGAGGTTTTTCATCATGAACCTAAATCCAAGACAACCAACTTAGCATAAATGTATGCTAGAGTTGTCATTCCTGCCCGAAAAAAAATTGAAATTCAAATAATGTGCGTGTACTTTAGGAATGCGTGCACATTCCTAAAGAGGGCGTGAATTCCTAAAACATGTATGCATTATTAGAAATAGGAATGCGTGCACATTCCTATTAACAAAAATCAATTCCCTTTCTCCCTCCCCATTGCCCCCCTTTCTGTCCCTCCCTCTATTTTCCTCTCTTTATCTCCGACCTCACTCTCCCTATCCCTCGCTCACTCTCTCCCCCCTTCTCTTTCCATATCCATCTCTCTCTTCCCATT